>JAYESA010000010.1:87279535-87536844 GCA_036927795.1 Iris macrosiphon
TTTAATATTGCTTATTTATAGATATATGATATTTATATATTGTTTGCGTATCCTGAGATACGGTATCCTAGTATCCTAAGATTTACCTTGTATTACCTAGATTCATAGTGTATGAACCCAATATCATTGAGATAGACTCATGCAACCTAGAAATAGGTACTTTGACATAATTGACCATAGTTGACCATAGTTCGACTTAGAGTTGACTTAGTTTGACTTTTGACTAAAAAATAGTTTTTTGACCTAGAAGTTAACTAGTTTAACTTATTTCTTTCCAGAACCTTGTATTGATGTTATATTCCATATATAGGTCTGTGTGACACCAGTTCGAACAGTTTGACATTCATTGCTCTAGACCACAGGCGAGTACATTCTCTGATAGTTTCTCATTTTTGATATCCTCTATGTTCGTTTTATCTAGTGTAGATATCCATGATTTCTTGACATGATGGTTACACGGATTGGTATATTCGGATCTCGTCATGCGATATTATTCCTTGTATATGGTATATCTTGTGCAAGTCTTGTTTCATTGATTATCTTGTGCATGTACAAACACTGATTCTTGGGAAGAGTCACTATCTTCTTGGAGAATCTCATGTCATAGCATACCATGGTTAGATCCACTATACCAGTCGGAGTTGGGAAGTATGTAGTATAGATATGTGATCATACCCTCCTTGTGCAAGTCTTGTTCCTTGTGAGTGTTGATCATACACCGTACGTATGATTAACTGGGCCATTTACTCTTATGCAAGTTCCCAAGCCGATCACATGTTAAAGCTGGTACTCACTCACTTAGTCATTAGTATTCTTCTTCATTGCCATATTGTTCATTCTTGTATTTATTTCCAGTATTTCCTTTATTGCATATCTCTTGTACTTGTATATGGCATCTTATATATTCACATCTATTTACTGTTACATAGTTTATATCATTGATTAGAACTGCTATTAGAGATGTACTTTGCTCCATTTCTGACTGGAAAATATTTTTCAGAAGATCCGAGAGATTGGTGTCCGACATACTATGGACTTCGATTTATAGATGGTGCAGACTTGGACCCACTAGTTCTTGAGTAATTTCCGGAAGGTTTATCTGGATCACTAGTTTTTCATAGTTAGTTTCTTTAGCATTTTGGTATCGGATTTGTTTTCGGCTTATATTTGAGTTTTTGATTATTATTTCTATTAGTGTTGTTATAATTGGATGGATAGTTATGTTCGACTTCTTTGATATCTCCTCGTGCTTCTAGAATTGTGATTGAGTTTTGTGTTGAGATATTGTTGGCAGATTTTATATTACTGTGAGATATTTAGATAGTATAGTAGATCAAGACAGCGTTCTACTGCCAATGCTGCGGCGTAGGCTGGAAGTTATTTCCGACTTGAATCCCTACACCGGGTGCGGGTCATGACAATATCAAACACTTGGCATGCACATATGAGATACTCTATGATACGTACCCAAATGAGAATCAAAACTCCCAATACATCACAATAACCATTCCTATATATCAAATATACTATTTCATAACTAATGCAACTTGTCATAATAGGAATTAAAAAGAGATTGCACAATTCAACCAAAATAAATTACGTATCACACCATATCATAAAATACTATAATACGCTCTACTCGTGTCTAATTATGGACACTTATCTCGTCCAACAGCCCCAATCTAAGTCTAATTAGATCTAATTGGTCTCATGACACACACTTGATGTGTCAATCTAGGAAATTTTCTAATTGGACACAAATTATCATGTAGAATTCATAATACAAGTCATATAAACCTAGTTCTTGATCCTATGGGTATCCCTAAGCCAAGGGTTGATTCCTAATGGTTAAATATATGACTTAGAGTCTAAATTAAGTGGTGAATTTAGAATTTACCTATTGGAAGATGGATTCCTAATAAAATGCTCAATGGACACAAATAGGACACAATTCTCCTTGTAAATTCCTCATCCTTCAAGTGATCCTTAAAATCCAAGCTTCAATGCTTCTTAGATGATGAAATTGAGAGGGAATAAGATTAATTAGGTTAAATTTGGTGGAGGGATGAAGTAAATTTTGGATGAACTAAATTGGGGATGTAGAATTTGAATGGAGAGTGAAGGGGGGAGAGAATTTTCTCTCTATAAGGTGGTCGTCCCTCTCTCTTCTTCCCCAAGCAACAAAAAATGTCACATATAGCCCTACTTGCTAAATATGAGGAATAATTAGGAAGGGCTATATTGGAAAAGCTTCTAACTAATGAGAATTAACCTAATCTCCTTAATTAATTAAGGGAAAGGGTCTAATGGGCTTAGTCTAATGTTGGACTCAATGTGTCATGACAATCTAATGGGTCCACTAATGACAAGTCTAAATAAACATAGGCTAGCCCACTAACAATTAATAAATAGCACAAAATAATATAATTAATTAGTAGCATAATTTATAATACATAATTACTAAATAATAAATATGCTAAATAACAAGAATACACATGGTAGTGACAAGTCTACTCTCCTTAGAAAATTTTTGTTCTTGAAATTTAAAGAAGGAACTAGCACTACAACAAGCAATCACAGCAAGCAAAAAAGAATGATACCTTATGGCTCAAAATGATAAGGGTATCGCTTGCGCATCTCGGCTTCCCTCACCCAAGTAGAATCTTCCGGAGAGTGATGCCTCCACGCGACGCATACCAAAAGAATCATCTGGTTCCGCATCACCTTCTTCCTACGATCCAAAATTAGCTCTGGTCCCAATAAGACTCTCTCACCAATATCGTCCCAAGATAGAGGAGTACGATATCTCCGTCCATATAAAGCCTCGAATGTTGACATCTCGATACTGGCCTGGTAGCTATTATTGTAAGCAAACTCTACCAGATGAAGATTGATCCTCCCAAGAGCCTCTGAAATCCAAAACATAAGTGCAAAGTATATCCTCAAGAGTCTAAATAGTCCTCTACGACTGTTCGACTGTCTGGGGCTGATATACGGAACTGAACTTGAGCTGGGTACCAAGCTAGCCTGCAAACTCCTCCATAAGTGGGATATGAAGTGACTATCCTAATTCTAGACAATGCTCATAGGAACTTCGTCCAATTTGATAATTTATTGCACATACATCTCCACTAGCTTCTCCGTAGACATACCCACCTTAAATGGCAAGAAGTGGGTCAATTTGGTCAACCTGTCTACGATGACCCAAATTGCATCTTTACCTCTTGGAGAACACGGAAGCCCCAAAACAAAATCTATAGTAACATGCTCCTACTTTCACTCTGGAATGGGTAAAGGCTGAAGTAACCCACCTGGCCTCTGCCTCTTTGCCTTTACCTGCTAGCATACTAAATATCTGGATACAAAGTGCGCTATCTTCCACTTTATACCATACCACCATACATGATCCCTCAGATCTCTATACATCCGGTTGGCACCTGGATGTATAGAGTACTGCGGTCGATGCGCCTCTTGAAGAATCTCCTCGCGCAATGTCCCACTTAGCACACACAACCTGATACCGTGCCGTAGTGGTCCATCCTCAGCAATAGTGAAGTCCTCGGATAATCTCATCTGAATATGTACTCTGATGCTCCTCAGAGACTCATCGTCATGCTGCATAGCTTGAATCATGTCCATCAGCTCTGACTGTATCTGTAATCCCTACATATGCATCTTGATACATGGTACTAGCACCTCAATACCCAAGCTCTCAAGACCGGCCAATAAATGTCTGCCCGTAGTCAAGCATATAGCCAATGGACACCTGCTCAAGGCATCAGCGACTACGTTGGCCTTCCCTGGATGGTACTGTAATGATATGTCGAAGTCCTTCATCAACTCCAACCACCGTCGTTGTTTCATGTTTAGCTCTTTCTAGGTAAACACATACTTCAAGATCTTGTGGTCTGTGAAAATCTCCATACGCTCTCCGTATAAATAGTATTTCCACAACTTTAGAGCAAAAATGATCGCTGCCAACTCCAAATCGTGGGTAGGCTAATTCTTCTCATGCAGTTGTAATTGCTTGGAAGCATAGGCACTCACCTTCTCATTCTGTTGTAAGACACAACCCAAACCCTTCCCTGATATAAATAGTGAATCCACTTGATCCTAATGGCAACGTCAATAATAGAGTTATCGTCAACCTCTTCTTTAACTCCTCAAAAGTGGCCTGGTTCTCCTCTGTCCAGACAAACTCCACATCCTTCCTGGTCAGCCTAGCCATCGACTCCGTAATCCTGGAGAAGTCCTGTACAAACCTCCGGTAATACCCTATTAGTCCCAGAAAACTCCTGATCTCTGCCACTGAACTTGGAGTAGCCCACGACTCCACTACTGGAATTTTCTTCGGGTCCACTGAGATCCTGTCACCTGTGATCACATGACTAAGGAATTCAACCTTGTCAAGGAAAAACTCACACTTCAAAAGCTTGCCATAAAGCTTCTCCTTCCTGAGAGTCTCCAAAACTATCCTCAGGTGCTCTTCATGCTCCTCAGGAGTCTTCGAATATACCAGAATATCATCAATAAATACCACCATAAATTTATCAAGATACTGGTGGAACACCTTGTTTATCAGATTCATGAATACCGTCAGGGCATTAGTCAACCCAAACGGCATTAACATAAACTCAAACTGGCTATACCGAGTCCAAAAATTTGTCTTCAAAATATCCTCCTTATTCACTTTCACCTGATGGTAACCCGACCTCAAGTCTATCTTCGAAAATAACTTCGTTACACTCAACTGATCAAAGAGATCATTAATCCTTGGCAGCAAATATTTTTTCTTGATAGTAAGGTTGTTTAGAGCCATGTAGTCGATACACATGCGTACCGACCCATCCTTCTTCGGTACAAATAATACCGGAGCATCCCATGGTGATGAACTAGATCGGATGAAGCCTTCGTCCTATAACTAATCCACCTTCTTATTCAACTCTACTAGTTCACTATTGTTGACTCTATAGACATGCTAAGATATCGGCTCTGCTCCTAGCACCAAATCTATAGAGAAATTAATATCTCGGTCTGGCGACAAACCCGGCAACTCTTTTGGAAAAATATCCATGAACTCAACTATCAACATATGTGACAACTCCTTCTCTTCCACCATAGCTCCACAGATGGCATCCTCACTCTGCTCCGCTGCTCCTCTGGCAATCTCAAACTCTGACTCTCCTAGCGGTCAAAATAAACTTTGCCTCCACGAAAATCTATAATAGCATGGTGCCTACTCAAATAATACATCCCGAGTATAATATCGTAGCTCAACAATTGCATTACAAGTAAGCACGCGCTCAACCCCCGCCCTCCCAGTCTAACTCTCTGATCCTTGCAAACACTACTGACCTAGATAATGCCTCCCACAGTAGTGATCATGCAAGTCCTAGCCAAAGGTTCAGACTCTAATCGATGCTTAAGAGCAAAAGATACAAATACAAAGCTATAGGAAGCACCAGAATCAAATAAAGCATAAACTGGAATAAAATCAAGGAGAACTGAACCTGATATCACATCTTCGACTGGCTTCTCCTTCTCAACTGTCATGGCAAAATTTTGCCCTCGCAATGCACCTTTCTGCTGTTGCGGCTGCTGAACAAATCGTTGCTGCTGAGTCTGTAAAGGAGGTCCCCTATACTGTCCCGCCAACGTGGCCTCGGTGGTGCTCTCTATGCCGGTATTTCTCCCTGTCCTGCTTGAACCAGAGCCACTAAACACTCCCTCAACTAGCGGCCTGACTCTCCATAATAGATGCACACTCCAAGCCTCTTCCTGTAGACTTCCCGTGTATGTCCAATCTTTCCACAGTGAGTATACTGCAGGGCCTGTTGTGCTGGTCTAGGGGCTAGGTATGCCTGCTGTGTTGGTGCTCGGTATGGTGCATGAAACTGCTATCTCTACTGCTGGAAGTTCCTCTGCTGCTAGAAGTGGGGTCGTTTGGCTAGACCCGTACTATTGCTAGCTCCTCCTGATATGTCCCACATCCTCTTGAATTTGAGCTCCAAGTCATCCTCTGCCCTCTGTGCGTCCATCAGGATATCCTCGAATGTGACTATGCGGTATCCTTTAGTGAGAGATTTGATCTCCCTGATCAAACCCTTCCAAAACTTTTGGACCTTCCCTAGAGGATTATGTCCCTCTACATTTCTGCCTAGTCTGTATAACTCTGCTGCGTACAAGTCCACCGTCATATTCCCCTGGACGAGGTCTAGGAACTGGCTCTCTAGAGCACTCAAAGCCATATTTGGAAATAACTTCTCCTTCAAAAGCTTTTTGAAAGCCTTCCAAGTCAGTCCTAGAGTCGCGATCCTTGGTTCTGTGCAGAACCATGTCAGAGCAATATCGAACATCTGGCTGCCCGCTGCCTCCACCTGTAGGCCCTCCAGAATCTGTGCTAGTCTCAGGAACCTCTCTACGTCCTCGATCTAATCTTCGACATACAATATCCTTTTAATGCCCTTGAAGTCCTTGGATCCGATCCTCTTGAAGTCAATGATGGTTCCCGACCTCGGCTGGTATGGGGTGGGATAAAGCGGTACGGTCTGTGGCTGAACAAGTGCAACCTTCTCCATAGTAGCTAGTGCTAACTAGTGAGCACTCCTGATGCCCTACCGTAGAACATCTGTTTGCCTCTGCTGCACTGCCATCATCTCCTGGAACATAGTAAACATCTGTATCTCGTCTGCTGGCATAGGTGATGGTGGTGGAAGATCTTCCGTGACTAATGGAACAGTCCTCGGAACTGGTGGTGGAGCACCCCCAAAAGCTGCTGCTAAAATGCCCACCTGGACTGGTGAAGCAATCATCTAAGCAAAAGAAGGCAGAACAGTCGTTGTTGTCTCTCACTGAGGTGACGAAGTAACGGATCTCGCCAAAACTTCTCTAGAGCGCTACGATTGGGTCTTCGGCGGCATCATGAAGACAAATTCAACAAAGAAATCAATATTGCCCAAGATATGATAGCATCAATGAAGAACAGTAATATTTCAAAGAACGTAATTATTTTGAATGATAAAGATAATAAATTTAATAGATTAGAAATGTTCCTAGTTGTGATTTAGTATCCTCTCATCCTATATCTCTATTCCTATATCCTATAGTAGGCTTGTAGTAATACTCTAAGTCTGAGTACTACTAATGAGAAGACCTGCATGGGCCACCACAAAAATGTGTCATGACCCACACCCGGTGTAAGGGTACGAGTATGTGGGTACGTCTAGCCTACGCCGCAACATCGACGATAGAACACTGTCTAGGTCAATAATACTTTCTAATATCTCACACACAATATATATATATATATATATATATATATATAATGTACATTTCATGATATCTTAACTCCCAAATGGAGAACAATATGATAATATGATAGTGGTAAACAATATTCAATCACAATAACAAACTAGAGGAAGATCTGGCATGATATGTAATAGAAGGAAAGAAATAAAGTCACAAATATATCACAAGTCTAAGTCTAAACTTAACACAAGACATCAAATAATAATACAAAGCCAAATTCTAACTGACATAAACAATATCATGAATGAACTAACTATGCCTTATCAACTATTGGTACTAACTCGACAGGCTCTATGGGTGTTATCTCAAATAACTCACCATCCTGTGGCCCGTAGTGTATAGGACACCAGTCCTCTAATGAATCATCTGAAAAATATATCCAGTCAGGATTTGAGCGAAGTACAACCCAAATAGTAGTTCCAATAATTGACAAAAACTATGAAACAATAATAGCAATGAAAATAAATGATATAAGTAACTGAACTAGCATATATCATGAGAAAAAGTATCATAGTAAATAATGGCAAGAAGTGAGAACAATATAGTGAGGAACAAAAATGTAATAAACTAGAATAAAAGAAATAATGTATATAAATGTGCCTTGAAATATTAGTAGGATAATGTGATCGGCTTGGGCCTAACACGAGCTATACATAAAAGGTGAGCTAGCATGATCACGCATGAGTTGCATGATCTGCTAAATATCACGGGCTACGCTAAATCACGGGCTATACGGTATGATCACATATCCACTAATACTTTTTTAACCCCCGACTAGTACACAGATCCAAATCATGACACGTTATAACACGTATATCACACTACACGGTCTATAATATCATGCACTATGATCACGGTCTATATAATCACTAAGATATCACGATAATCACTGAGTAATCACGAAGTATGACACGGTGATCACTGAGTCATCATAATAATAATATCTCATGACCAAGATCCACATATACCAATCCATAAACCATCGTGTCAGGAATCAAGTATCTTAATACTAAATACATGAAACATAGAGGCTATCAAATAAGAAAACTATCAGAGAATATACTCGCCTGTGGTCCTGAGCAACAAGTATGACTCGGTATCTGGCTGGTGTCACACACACCTATATAGAAAATATCATGTCATTTGGTGTAATGAATGATAAATGAGCTAAATACACTAAATATAATTTTTTAGGTCCATACTAGGTCACACTTAGCCCAACTAGGTCAAACTAGTCAATATAAGTCAAACTATGTCACTAACTAGCTAACTCTAGCTTATATTAGCTATACTAAGTTATTACCTAAGTTTCTAAATCAATACTAGTTAGTTATATCTATTTTAGTAATAACTTAATAGCTAAACTTGCATTACCTTAGCTATAACACTATTACCTACTCACCTACCCAATACCTTAGCTATTAGCCTTACCTTAACTCTCATCTTCCCTCACTGTGCACCAATATCTTGATACCAACATTGCATCTTGATATCTCAATTCCCCTCACTAACCTATAACAACTAACCAAATACTAATACCCACATCAATGTGGTTTCACTGATACACACTTATCAATGTATTTACATTGATACACACTTATCAGTGTATTTACACTGATATACACCCCTCAAATACTCTACTGCCATCATCCTTCATACAATATTTACCCCCACTGACACTCACTGGCACCCTTCTAATGCACACTAGTACACAATACTCTCAAGAACTGACCTCGGTATAGTGCACTCCTTCTATAGCACTGATACTACTCTATCTTTCACCTTTTCTGATACTTTAATTGCTATTAATACCCACTTACTGCTGAACTTCTTATGCTGCATGTACTTAGTCTCTAATTGGAAATAACATGCTCTTCATCTACTACTAGACCATACTAAGCCTAATCTCAAAAACCCCTTACTCATTGCTATGTTGCTACATAAAATGTTGTTGCTGCAGCTTGTTATTACTGTTATTGTATCTTGTTGCTACTGTTGCTGCATCTTATTATTACTGCTACTGCATCTTGCTTCTACTGCTGCTGCATCTTGATGCTACTGCTTCTGCATCTACCTCTTATATGTTGCTGCTAACACATCTTATATGCTGCTGCTAATACATCTTATATGTTGCTGCTACTACATTAACCCCCTCCAACCCTAGCCATCATAGGAACCCCTCTTACACTAACACCAATACTCCAACAGCAGTTACCACCACCCTCATTAGGATACACACCTCCCCTATATATATAAACACATATATTTATACACATAATAAGATATATATATATATATATATATGACACAATTAGATTGAGTGCACCAAGTCCACACTAAAGTATTGTATCAAACACTTGGCATGCACATGTGAGATACTCTATGATACGTACCCAAATGAGAGTTAAAACTCATAATACATCACAATAACCATTCCTACATTTCAAATACACTATTTCATAACTAATGCAACTTGTTACAATAGGAACTAAAGAGAGATTACACAAATCAACCAAAATGAACCATGTATCACACCGTATCACAAAATACTATGATACGCTCTACTCGTGTCTAATTATGGATACGTATCTAGTCCCACAACCTTGATCTAAGTATAATTAGATCTAATTGGTCTTATGACACACATTTGATGTGTCAATTTGGGAATTTCCCCTAATTGGACACAAATTACCATATAAAATTCACAATACAAGTCATATGAACCTAGTTCTTGATCCTATGGGTAGTCCTAAGCCAAGGGATGATTCTTAATGGTTAAATGCATAACTTAGAGTTTAAATTAAGGTGTAGATTCAGAATTTACCTATTGAGAGGTGGATTTTTAATAAAATACTCAATGGACACAATTAGGACACAATTCTCCTTGTTAATTCCTTCTCCTTCAAGTGCTCCTTGCAACCCAACCTCCAATGCTTCTTAGATGATGAAATTAAGAGGGAATGAGAGTAATTAGGTTGAATTTGGTGGAGAGATGAAGTGAATTTAGGATAAACTAAATTGAGGATCTAAAATTTGAATGGAGAGTGAAGAGGAGAGAGAATTTCCCCTCTATAAGGTGGATGGCCCCCTCTCTTCTTCCCCAAGCAATAATAAATGTCACATATACCCCTACTTGCCAAATATAAGGAATAATTAGAAAGGACTATATTGGGAAAGCTTCTAACTAATGAGAATTAAGCTAATCTTCTTAATTAATTAAGAGAAATGGTCTAATGGGCTTAGTCTAATGTTGGACTAAATGTGTCATGATAATCCAATGGGTCCACTAATGATAAATCTAAATAAACATAGGCTAGCCCACTAACAATTAATAAATAGCACAACATAATATAATTAATTAGTAGCACAATATATAATACTTAATTACTAAATAATAAATATGCTAAATGACAAGAATCCCCTCATCTAAAAATATAGTAGTAACAGGGAGGGCTTGTAGTGGGTTAGCTACCTGCATCTACAACCGTTGCCGTCTATCCGACTATCGTCCAAAATGGCTTGTAGCGCCAGTGACCATTCATATAGACTAAGTTTGGCTCGATTACGGCAATCCGCGTGCAAGTCATTCCATTGCGTCTAATGAATCTGAATCTGAGTAATATGTCTGAATCAACCTGAATCTATGAATAACATGTCTGAATCAACCTGAATCTGTGTATGACATGTCTGAAGCACCTGAGTATCAATATCTGAGAAATATGAGTAATTTGTGCACTTGAGTCAGAACACGCTCGCGATACCCTGTATTTGCTTATGTGATTCTGTGGATTCCCTTATATATATTCGTACTTGGCTTAACATGGTTTTATCTTTAGACAGGAAAGGATGAATGGTAAGTGGGTAAGTTTTGTCATATTTCATCTTATATCACATGGTATACTGCCACACGAGTTAGACTTTGTATCTTATGCCATAAAACTGATCATAATGCAAGACTAGAAAGATAACTTAATAATTGGTGCACTGAACTATTTTAACGTGTTTGGATTCATTGAACGGACGAGAAGCCTCCCCACCAGTGCATTCATGTACTGATAACCCACCGAATTACTTGTAGGGTACGGGAGAACCTCATTCAGTGCAGAGTATCCTCTCGTGCACGCTAAGGCATAGAGTTTACTCTGAAGCCTTGGAGTGCTGCGTCCGGAGCTAAAGTACATATACAAGACATAATATTGGAACATCACCTATGTATCATTCCAAGTTGTAAGCCGCTTGACATGCCTTTATTTTTTAAGAGAGAAAGAGAGAGAGAGAGAGAGAGAGAGAGAGAGATCTTGAGCGATTTACAATCCCGGCCTAGCGCCGCTTGTAATAATTCTTGATTATCAATAAATAGCTTGTTATTGTTTCATAATTGTGTTCATTTAATGCTTCTACTATGACGACTATGTGAACTTGTTATCTATCGCCTGTTCAAATTCTTATTCTGCTGTATTCAAACTATCTGTGTGACTCTATGACTTAGCTATTTCATCGTCTGTTCGGATCATGGCCTTGTGCGAGCACAGTTTGGGCTCACGCGGCATCACATCCTGATGGGAACGGTCGTCCTGAGGGAGCGCTGGCGCGATGATTCACACCTATCAGGAAAGGCCAATCTTGCGGGAGATCGGGACGTGACATGTTGGTATCAGAGCACAGCTTTACGTCATTGGACTTCTTATCGATTATTTTAGTTTTGAAAGCTCGTTCGTGGATTATGTTACAAAATGCTCTCTCTCAATGTTTTAACGGGATATTCCATACAATGAGTCTAAATATTTTTGAAAGTGTATGTGAATGATATAATTGCTTGAATGGGATAGTTATGTGAAAGCCTTTGTGCCAAACTGAGTCAGACTTCGTGGAAATAGACTCGTGCTTGAAATTTATAACTTATGTGCGAACTCGAATACTTATACGTGAATACCAAGCAGGTTAGCTTGCAAGACTAGAATATCGTTCGGACGAATAGCTATGCACACAGCATTTTGGCTAAGTTGTGTTGAGTATCGCAAGCCAAGACCCTTGGTGCTAGAGAGTTGCGAGCGAGATTAGGATATCGTTTAGATGAGATAAGTCAGACTTAGAAAGATTATGGATATAAATGTTATCGGACTATCGCTAAAGCGAATCTAGGGGGTCGTGCCTGGGTTTCAGGATATAGCTTGGATGGTTATTCGTATCGCTAAGTTACGACTCAAATATAGTTTGTGCGGATAACTATCGATAGAGGTATATAAGATATTAAGATTTTTAAGACAATACATAGGGATCGTGCTTAAGTTGAAGGAACAAGTTGGATGGATTGATGCGAACACTATTGAGAATTTATTTGGATGACTCGATTCCTGAGTGGTGTATGCGATAACTCAGGAACGAATAAGCGATTTAAAGTTGCATAGAGTATAGCTCAAACCCTGAGTGGTTTATCGATCATCTTAGAAATGTTTAAGAGAATCGAGGATTTAAAGATAACAAACGAGTCTAGCAGCAAACGACGTAATTGTGCAAAGCCTTAAGTATAAGTAATGCCTAGCAAGTAAGCGAATTCGAAGGAACCATGCGAGAATTGATTCAAACGAGTTAGAATGAGTTAAACAAGGGATAAGGCTTATATCAAAATATGGATTCAGAGTAAAGGAATTAATATCTGGGTCAAGAAAAACTTAGTAATTCATACGAGCAATTTTGAATTGAATTAAATAAATTAAAACTTGAGTTGCGATGGAATAATCAAGGAAGTGATCGGAGTTAGTACAATTGGAATAAAAGCGCGAACGCACTACCAGAAAAAGTCAAATTAGCGACGTCTAAAAATGTCGCTAAATAACCAAAAATCGTCGCTAATTTGGTTTAGCGACGTAATTAGCGACGTTTTAAAGCAGTCGAAAAAAACTAAGTCGCTAAAACAAAAAACGTCGCTAAACGTCGCTATGCCGACGTTTTTTAGCGACTTTAATGTGTCGCTAAATTTAGCGACGTTTTGCGACGCCAAGTCACTAAATAGCAACGTTTATTAAAGTCGCTAAACGTCGCTGATTAGCGACGTCTATCGCGACGTTACACCGACGTCTTTAATGACCTGGCTATACTGCCATGTCAGCAATTGGCGACGTATAGCGACGTCATTAGCGACATCATTAGCGACGTATTTAGCGACTTTTTACGGCATCGCTAATTAGCGACGTATTTAGCGACGTAACTTAACGTCGCTAATTTTAAAAAAAAATAGTGTCCAGAAGCAAACATTGGTGATTCCCTGCAGTTTTACACCATCTTCATCACACACACCAATATTATTCAATTTAGTTAACTATATAATCCAATTAAATTAAAGACCACAAGAAGTATCAATCCAATTAAATGTGGATATGCAAGATAACTATATAATCCAATTAAATTAACTAAAAAATTAAAGACCACAAGAAGCATCATACATCATGTCTATTGTTGAAGTATCAATAATTCATAATATACAATCGCATCCTAAATAATAATAAAAATAACTATACTACTACAGATCTGCAGGAGGCTGACCACCGGCGCGCTTGAAGGATAAGAACTCCTCATACTCGTCCCGTGAAATCGACACCGATGTCGATAGAGAAGGCAGTGACGTCGGTGGAGGCCGTGCCCGCTCCAAGTCTGCGAGTCGCTGGTTGTAAGAATCCAGGGTAGATAACAGCCTCGTACTGCTATCACCCATTGAATCCTGCATCCTCGTCAGCTTCTCGCCCATCGATAGCTGTGACGCCTGCAGCTCCATGATGTTGCGATCATTGGAGGCTCTAATATCATTTATCAATTCCCGTAGCTCCGTCATGCTGCGGTCGAGCATATCCAATCGTGCGATGAGCATCGGATCGTCCGCCTGCGGCTGGGACCGGGACTGGTCCTCCATACTTCGCAGCAAGTCGTCACGGAGAGATACAATCTGACGGTCAACAGCCTCCTGGACTCTGGCCGACGACTGCGAGGGCTGCGACTGCGAGGGGTGTGTGGAATGCGCAGCTGTCGGGGAGGCCCTAGATGACTGCGTCGCAACCAGGGCGCCATAGGAGCCCGTACCGTAGTACGTACCCCACTGGAGACCACCAGCTGCGGTCACCCACAGGTCGTCCGCCGACGGAGATGGACCGGGCTGCGACGAAGCACCAGCCTCTCCAGGTGTAGGTGCACTAGCAGTCGCCCGCTCACGAAGCCTAAGATACTCGGCCTAGAAAAGGTTTGGAAACTCGATAATTGCCTAAGTTATATTAAAATAAATACAAAGTAAAGTAATACTTACATAGGTCTGTGAGGCCCTCTCATCAATGAGATTTTCGTCCTTGCGATGGGTGGCCAAGAAGACGGTCACCATATTTGCATCCTCACCCCTCTGTACCTGTTAAAAATATATTATTTATTACTAAACTTAAATATTTTTTCCAAGTACCATTTTATGGTACTTATATTAAAATAATATATTTTAAAAGATAAAACATACCAAACGACGGAAATGTTCCGTCATCGGAATCGAGCTACCACACCACTTGGCAGCATTCTGCCTAGCCGCCTTGGCCTTCTTAGATCTTTCCTTGTAGCTCGGATCGTCGAATCTAGCCCTCATCGCAGTCCACTGCTCAGGCGTGATCCAACCTTGGATCGGTTTTCCAGCACGATCACGAGCCTTCTGGTCATCCAGAGCATCTCGGATAAGCTTGGCGGCAACGGTAGGAAAGAGCCGCTCGATCAACTCGGCCCGGTACGGAGGATAAAAATACGTTTGCTATAATAAATAATTCATTAAGTTAGCATCACGAATATGCATAAATTAGAGGATTTATTTAATATACTTTTACTTGGAAGTGCGCAAACCAGAACGCCTTCCTCTCCTCCGGAGCCTCAGAGTAGTTGATCCAAGGGCCACCGTAGTTGTTCCTCAGAAATTGGCCCAGGCGTCTCTGAACCGACGATGGACGATATCTATACAGAGATAATAATTTAGATTACTGAAAAAGTTAATATACGATGAATAAAGAGAAACACAAATATATACTAAACCATCTAATTGACTTACTTTGTACCGTCGGCCCAAATCTCTGTCCTCGTCTCCTCCGGTGGTGCGCATGGAGGATCTTGCTGATGCTGGGACAACGTTGGCACGACCTCCTCTACATGCTCATCTGTCTCCATGGTTCCGTCAGCAGGAGGAACGCTGGACGAGGGAGTACTATCACGCCTGGAACTACTCGTCCCAGGAGTGATGCCACGCAATGTCGTCGCAGTCAGAGATGTGACTGATCGATATACTGGAGTACTGGGTGACGATGATCCGGAACCAACAGTAGGCAGTACCGGAGTGGCACTCTGTCTACCTCGGGACCTGCCGAATCCTCCGCGTCGTCCTGTCATTTCTGATAACAACATATGATGAATATAGAGAAACACAAATATATACTACATTCTACAGTCGAAATGTGATACATATCTCAAAGCATTATACAGTCAAAATATAATACATATATTCGTTAATGTCAACATCTACTTCTACATGCAATATTTACAGTCAAAATATAGTTACATTCTATATGCAATATTTTTTATTTTCAATCATCTTCAGAAAATTCATCTTGTTCGCCTTCGTCGTCCTGCTCTTCCTCTTCCTCGTCTTCACTTTCATCTACTTCGTCGTCCTCTTCGGATAATTCTACATCTTCTATATTATTACTCGTGTAATGAGTAACTTTCGTTGAGTCCACATCTACAATATTTGTTATAAGAGGTAGATCGTCCTCCTGATAAGCTATTTCGTCAATGTCAAAGGTATTTCTAGCTTTAGTCTTGCATACTACCCACCAATCCGACCTCGCTGTCCCCCGTCTAGGATAAGTTATGAAGTACACGAGCTGAGCCTGACTTGATAGGACAAATGGTTCGTAGCCTTGATATCTACGCTTGTAGTTTATATCCACAAGGCCATGCTTGTTAATTTTCCAACCTTGATCTTGAATCGGATCGAACCATTCACACCTGAATAGTACGATATTAGCAGGTTCTGTGCCATAATTATATGTCAACTCCACAATCTCTCGTAAGATGCCAAAAAAATTATTGCTCGGATTGACATCTTTGTAGTTTGAAGATTTGATACACAAACCACTATTTTTCGTGGAATCAAGATCCAGAAAGCTGTCCCTGATAGGAGCATTTGTTGACTTGAACCTGAACCCATTCACACAGAAACTTGGCCATATTTTTACGGCAGTAATTGGTCCCTTGGCTAGAGTCCTAATAGATTCAGTCTCGGGTGATATTAGACGATCGACCTAAATACCAAAGTAGCGATAGTAAGTTATTTGTTTTGCAAGTGCAGAAATAAAAAGTAATTACCAAGCATCTTACATATGTTCTCAACCAAGAAGGAAAATGGCATCTCATATCTTGTTCTACTTCTTCGTCTGTTATGTAGGGTCTAACCGACCTCAACTCATCATTATATGTGCTGAAAAATAATGAAGCAACTGCTGATTAGTAGCATAATAGTATCTTATACTATTACATTGAGATGATGTAAACGTGGACGTATTAATTACTTACCCCTCTAGCTTCTCCACTTCATCCTCGTCGCAATTGAGTAATATATACAATTGAGCAGCCCTTAGCTCATCGTCATTCAAATATCTCTTCTTCATTTTTCTCGAAGGCTTTCCGGATGTATTGAATACTTTGAGTATTGCATCATTAGATTCCTGATATGCGTCGTCGTTTCTGGGAGGTTTCGTCCTATTAGTAGCAACATGCAGTTTGAAATACGTCGAGCAAAAGTTTGTAATCTCCTTGAGAACATAAGCTCACAAATAGAGCCTTCAACCCGTGCCTTATTTTTCACCTTTCTTTTTAGGTGATTCAGATGGTGCTCGAAGGGGTACATCCACCGATAACCGACAGGACCACCAACACGTGCCTCATAGGAAAGATGAATTGGCAAATGCTCCATAGAGTCAAAGAATCCAGGAGGAAACACCTTCTCGAGCTTACATAGTATTACCGCAGTGTCCCTCTCTTGCTTTTCTAGACGATCGACGAGCAACTTAGTACAACAAAGATCTCTGAAGAATATGCTCAGCTCTTTCAATGGGTCCCAAACGACCTGCGGTAAGAATTCCCGAAATGCAATCGGAATTAACCTCTCCATGAATACGTGACAATCGTGGCTCTTCATACCTACTAGTTTGTTCTTCTTGAGGTCGACGCATCTTTTCAAGTTCGATACGTATCCGTCTGGAAACTTTAGACCCTGAATCCACCTACAAAGTCTACCTTTATCCTCTTTATCCAGTGAAAAAACTGACTTAGGTTGCTTTAACTTTTCATTCCCCTCCTCTATCAAATGCAATACAGGACGTCTACATATGTCTTCTAAGTCCAACCTGGCCTTCGGATTATCTTTCGTCTTCTCTTTTACATCCATTACAGTATTAATTATGTTATCAAACACATTCTTCTCGATATGCATGACATCAAGGTTATGTCTGATCAGATTGGTGCTCCAATATGGCAGATCCCAGAATATACTCCTCTTTGTCCAGTTATGGGTGCGACCAAATCCGTCACACTTGTACCCCTTAGCAGGCTCTTCGATAGCACTTGGTAAATCTTTTACCTCTTCCCATATCGTGCATCCGGGCCACCTTGGCGGTGGATTGGCCTTCTCCACAACTCCCGCACGAAAAGTATTCCGATTCCTCCGGTATTGATGATCCTTCGGTAAAAATTGTCGATGACAATCGAAGAAGCACGGTTTGCCTCCGTATTTTAAACGAAAAGCCTGAGTACGGTCCATGCAATACGGCCATGAGAGACGACCATGGGTGCTCCATCCCGATAATATTCCATAGGCCGGAAAGTCGTTGATGGTCCACATAAGTGCTGCCCTCATCTGAAAATTTTGCTTTCTAGAAACATCGTACGTGTTGGCACCGACTTTCCACAGCTGATTCAACTCATCTATCAAAGGCTGTAAATACATATCGATGTTCCTCTTCGGATTGTTCGGACCCGGGATAATAACGGTTAGGAACATATACGGAGTCTTCATGCACATCCAAGGCGATAGATTGTACGGAGTGACGATCACAGGCCAACACGAATACTGGGAGCCCGAAAGTCCGAATGGGGTAAAACCGTCAGAGCAGAGCCCCAATCTGATATTATGCGCTTCCTCGACAAAATATGGATACTCTCGATCAAAGTGCTTCCATGCTTCTCCATCGGATGGATGATCCAATACTCCTTCGATCTGTTTTCGCCTGTGCCAACTCATGTTTTCTGCAGTCTCCTTAACCATAAACAACCGCTGCAACCGCGGTGTCAAAGGCAAGTAGTGCATCGAATCGGTAAGCTTCCTTGCACCGACAGACTTTTCTCTAACAGTGGCCTTGTAGCGATCAGCACCACAGAATCTGCACGCATCTTCATCCTTGTCGTCTTTGTAGTACAACATGCACCCGTTGCGACATGCATCGATTTTCTTATATCCCATCCAAAGCGATCTCACCATCCTCTTAGATCGATAGAAGTCTTTAGGCAACTTTGCACCCTCGGGCAAGATCTCTATAATCAAATCGAGCAGTCGATTATAGCATTCTTGCGATATGTTAAAATCGGACTTGATGCTCAATAATCTTGTAACCACCTCCAACGGTGAATGATCCTCACAACCAAGATATAGTGGAGTCCTTGCATTCTCAAGCAACTCCATAAACTTTGCAGCATCGGCATTCGGTGCCTCCTCAGCTGCATCATAATTGTCCGGATTGAAACTAGGTCCCGCCGCATCATAATTGTCAGGATTGAAACTAGGCCCCGCCGCATCATAAACCATGTTCACCAACCCGTCGTCGTAAGCATCGTGGTCTTGGACATCCATATATGGCTCCACATAGGGCTCCGACTCCGATGCTAGAGATACAAGTTCTCCGTGCACGGTCCACTGATAGTAATTCGGCATAAAGCCCTTCGAGTATAAATGATATGTAACTTCCACTTCTTGATGATATTTCCTGTTGCGACATCTCACACACGGACACTTAATTTTGGTACCGTCCATGTACTGAGGGAACGCCTTGGCGAACTACAGGAACTGCTGTACACCCTCAATGAATTTATCCCGCATACTGCACATGTTATCAGGATGACGGTTGTACATCCACGAACGATGACGCAGATAGTAATTCATATCTATTTCTAGATACTTCTGCAAAATTGACAGTATGTATCATATAAATCATTACATGCAAAATTAACTTTTGTGTCTGTGTCAGTGTCCGTTATGGGAAAAGCAGTATATATATATATATATATATATATATATATATATATAACATTACCCAAATAATATCTTAATACCACTTTACTACTATACCTTAACCCACTGCCCCAAGATACTAATCCACAACCTTGGTACTAGCTTAACACACACCCAAATACTGGAGATACCTACTTGGTTACACCCTTAGTATCCTAAGCTCATAAACTAATTTTCTTGAGATACTTGATTAACAAATACCCAGACCGCAGGTATCCTTTACTACTATACCTTAACCCTGTCACGACCCGCACCCGGTTTAGGGGCACGAGAGCGTGGGTACGTCCAGCCTACGCCGCAGCATCGGCGGTAGAACGCTGTCTAGGTCAAGTACTATCTAAATAATCTCACACTAGTATCCAACTCCATAAGGAGACATGGATAACACTATAAAATGAACAACATACTCAATCACAACTACAGCACGATAGGAAATGAAGAAATAAAGAATACAAGTCTAATGACAACATAAACATACCTGCAATCAGTAACATCCAATTCCCCAAGTGTGTCGGAAACCAGTCTACTAAGGTCACAGTCTGGAAAAATATTTTCCAGTCAGGAAGGAGCAAAGTACATCTCTAAATAGCAGTTCTATATAAATGACATAAACTATGTAGCAGTTCTAGATGGAAACATACCAGATGCATGTATAGGTACGAGAAATGTACAATGAGAGAAATACTGGAAATACTGTAAGTAAATGCAGGAAAAGAACAATATGTCAATGAGCAAGAATCCTATGACTAAGTGTGTGAGTACTAGCTTTAATATGTGATCGGCTTGGGAACTTGATCAGGTTGGTTACATATGATTAGCTATGATTCACGAAGGTCAGGCTAACCGTTGGTTAGCTATGATGCATGTAGAGGTCAGGCTAATCACACGTAACAGCTATGAGGCACGGAGATGGTCAGGCCGCACCCGACGTGAGATATGGGGTGAGCTATGATGCATGAAAAGTTGGGTATGATCACATATCTACACTAAAATACTCCCCAAACCCCCGACTGGTATAGTAGATCAAATCATGGTACGTTATGGCACGGGATTCCCTAAGGAGGTAGCAAATCTCTCCAGAAATTAGTGTCTGTCCATGCACAAGATATCAATAAAACAAGTCTTGTACAAGCTACACCATGAATAAGGAATAACATCTCATGACGAGATCCGTGTATACCAATCCGTGTAACCAACGTGTCAAGAACATGGATATTTACACTAGATACAGTGAACATAGGAGATATCATAAATTAGAAACTAATCAGAGAATGTACTCGCCTTGGGTCCTTAGCTGTCAATACCAATGTCCTGTCCCAGAGTATCGTCTGGAGAATCCGACAGTCCTATAAACATATAATAATATCACTTGTATCAGATGCTACACTAACACACAAAAGAAATACACTGGCCTCAGGGCT
Source organism: Iris macrosiphon (assembly GCA_036927795.1). Classification (NCBI taxonomy): domain Eukaryota; kingdom Viridiplantae; phylum Streptophyta; class Magnoliopsida; order Asparagales; family Iridaceae; genus Iris; species Iris macrosiphon. The sequence goes on from JAYESA010000010.1 coordinate 87,300,620, forward strand.
ATGCTAGGCATGGCTCTAGTCAACTAGGGTCATCTAGTAGGGATACACATATATAAATACACATTTATATAAAAATAAACCAATATATATATATATATATATATATATATATATATATATATATATATATATATATATATATATATATATATATACCAATTAAATTAAATACATACATATACAATTAATTTAAATACATACTTATACCTATTCATTAGTTATACACATATATATACTTACACACTTTATATACATTACACTAATTCATACCCTATAAATCAAACATGCAGTGAAGGAGGGAAAGGAAACTCACGGTGGTGGTGGTGGGCAGAATTTCCAACAGCATGACTTGCATCACCACTGAGGTTACCAGATTTCAACTCGGAAACAGAGAGAAAGCATCCAATTGAGAGTGGTTTTGATAAAACAATCAAATGTGTTTTTGTAGGCAGAGTCCCCCATCATTCTGGACTTTACCACATCAACAGGGGAGCCGATTGTGAACCCTGGAATTTTCAGTATCATCTCTTTCACTTGATCATAGCTAGCCAATTCTTCAGCATTTATAATAGCATTTCGTGCAATATTAGGACCAATCCCAGTCCACAGAGCCTTATCAAGTTTCCTCTGTACAAGATAAAATCGACCAAGGTTGTGCAAAGCAGCCCTTACACGTACATCATCATCCCCATACTCTTTCTCTAGAATAACTATCGCCTCTAAATATAATGGCTCAGCTTAACATATGCCTTTCTTACCCTGTAGAGCTCTGCTAGGTTGTTGTATGATGATGCAACATGCGGTCTCTTGGTTCAAAACCCTCTTTAGCCTCCTGTAGAGCTGACTGGAAGGACTTTTTTGCTTCGTCTAGTTCACCTTTCAAAAAAACGATCCCTCCCATTATCAGTGAAAATTCTCCACTTAAATATGAGAATTTGAAACCACTGAACCATCTTCAATTCTGCATAGGCCAGTCATATAAGCCTGCCCTTGGTCATTATTCGTACCCACTTCAGCCACAGAAGCATCTTCAGCAACAATCAGCAACGGAGCTCTTAGTTGTGTGGTCTTTTCCAACAAGGGAAATTTTCCTTAATGGTTGAAATCTTTTGATCCGTCATGAGAACTTTCGCGTTCTCAAATTCCACAATCAACTTTTTAGGATTTGTCACGAATTGTGAGGACACATAACCTCGATCAATCTCGATTCCTTCCTCAACATCAACAGTTGTCTCAAATGATGATGAAGATTCTATAGATAGGACACCATCAGGACCAACTTTATCAATCGTATCAGAAATCATGTTGCCAATGAACTCGTCATTTCCAGCTGAAATAGAGGCAACAGCTTTAATATCGCCACGACCCTTAACAGGCCAAGCTCTCTTTTTAAGCCCTTCTACTAGGCCTTGTACAGTCTTGTCAATCCTTTTCTTGATGTTAACAGGATTGGCACCAGATGTAATATTTAGCAAGCCCAGCTTGATGATTTCACATGCAAGAACAGATGCAGTTGTGGTCCCATCACCGGCAGAATCATTGGTTTTACCAGCAACCTCTCTAATCAAGGCCGCACCAGCGTTCTCCATGGGATCCGAAAGCTCAATAGCCCGAGCAATAGTGACCCCATCGTTAACCACTTTGGGGTTCCCAAATTCATCCAAGACAACATTCCTACCCCGAGGTCCGAGGGTGACCCCGACGGCGTCGGCGAGCTCGTCGGCGCCGGTCTGGAGAGCGGACCTGGACTTCTGGTCGAAAGAAATATCCTTGGCCGAAGCCCTCACCACCATCCTCCTGCTGCTGTCGGGCCCCACCACTGTCGTCGTCCTCCTCCTTCTCCTCAAGCTCTCCTGGGGAGGGAAGCAGAGCATCGTCGCGGTGGAGATCACATTGGCTGCCGCCATCTCTCTCTCTCTCTCTCTCTGAGGGGTAATTTAGGCTTAGGGTTTGAGAGTGAAGAAGAAGAAGAAGAAAATGAAAATGAGGAAGAGAAAGAGAAGCTACGGTTGGGGGCTTGGGGCTAGTGGAATTTTGTGAGGGCTAGCTAGGGTTTCTTGGGAATGGTGTGAATGAGAGACTTTAAATAGGGAAAGAGGATGTGGGATGAAGGGTGAGGATTGGCCCAAATAATGAATGGCCCAGATTATACATGAATAAGTTCTTCATGTGAGAATGAGGGTGTGTTGGCTAGTTAATAGGAAATGGCAACTTGTAAAATTTAAAAAGAAAAGATTATAATTTCAGAAAATATTTTAGGAAAGCTATATAATTTATTTATTTACTATTCCATATGGATATGAAAATTTTATTATGAAACAACTAGTCCTTCAATACTTTTATTAAACAAATAATTTTACGATTTCAAGCCAATAAATATTCGAAGCTATAGTATTATATTTACATCATTATTTATCTATTTATTCTATAAGAAATTGACATTTATGAAAAAATAATTTTTTTTTTTTTTTTTTTTATAAAAGACTTTAAATCACCTTCTACAATCAAACATTGTTCAAAATCAAATAAAAATTTCAAGGAGAAAATATTTTAAAAACTTGGTATTTAAAATAAATTAAAAATCTAAATATTTCTGAAATTGGAAATCGGAGGTTACAAGTCTACCCACCTTAGAAAAATTTCGTCCTCGAAATTTAAGATCCTCAATAATTGCATTTACACATTATATCATTTCTATCAAATTTAAATTTCAATCCAAATAATCATGAAGTAATTCCATATCGTTATTTCATAATCCTTCAAAAATTCTATAACATTATATTCCTGAAAATCTTCCAGTTTAAAAATCAAATCCCCTTTTTGTCATAATCTCCTCCAAAAATTTTAAGTTCGTATCTAAATACTCCAGGATTTTAATATCCAATCCTCCAATTGAAATCCAATCAATGCATATTTATAAAAATCGTATCCCAAAATTTAAATTTTAAGCACTAATCCATCAATCGTCTCACTCCTCTAACTCAATTTCAATTGATGCTTATACAAATCTAAATTCTCCTCCCGAGAATTGAATTCAACACCATTCCATTAGTGATCTAAATCCTCGATTCCCTTTCTTTTTTCTTTTTTTTCCTCTTTTTTTTTTTTTTTTTTTTTTTTTACAATACTCAATTAATATAATACTCGCAAATCCTCAATTAATATTTCCAATTAAATCTTTATCTTCCAGTCCAATAAAATATAATAATAATCTTCTAAATTTCCTCAAAAATTTTAATGCTAAATATATCATAATCAATAATCATCAATCCTACCCTATTAAATCAACCTCTCATTTAAATTAATGTTTATCCTCGAAGTCTAATGATAGTTTAATCACATCTCAATCTTGATAAAATCAATAATTTATCAACTCTGTCATATTAATCCTTAATTCTTTATGCTTATCTTCCAAAATTTTAGCATCTCGTGTCTCTTGTCAAGTCCTAACCTTGTCATAGATCTTTGCTATGGTCCAAACCCTAATGATCATGGTTTAAAGAAAATTCTACCTACAGCCATGCAATTTAAGAAAGTATATAGGTCATGTGTCTTTTGTCATGGTATTTCAGTCTCTGCTAGGGTGTACTACTAGTTATATTCTAACAAAAAAATCATGCATGTGAACTACAGCACTTAGGGAAATCAATCAATCAAGAGACGGGAACATTAGAAAAAGAACCTGCTACATATTACTTGTAGTATCTACTATCTCTAACAAGCACTTAACTCTAGCACATTCTCTAACTAATTCCTATTCATGTACACTGGTACCCATATCAACTAATCATTAATCCACAAAATCCATGAATATATCCGTATTACACACACCTGTTTATTAATACTAAAATCTGATGCCAAGAATCTCTAATATAACCATGATTCAATAATGCATCCAAGTTGATACCTCTATCTCTTTAGTACCATACCCTCTGACAGTTCCCGTTCCTACTACAATTGTTCATACTAGTCGTTCTTATCACTCAAATATACGTCAAGTGCAACACCATACTAAATACTGCTCTTTCCAATATAACTTTAGATGGACACCCAAGTCAGTCTGCGGTGCCATCTCAAACATGCTCAAATCACCAGATCCTTACACATGTATATCATCTACTCATATTTTAATATTCATATCTCTCACCTACCATAAAATTAATCCTCAAAATAATCGTCAAGGTTTAATTTGTCGATCAACTTAAAATAAATTGTATATACTTCCTCAAAATCAGATACTCAACATCGAAATAAAAATTTAATCCCTCCAAAATCTTGGTAGCCTTAACCATTTTTATTGAATTCATATTTGAATCCTCAAAATTTAATGACGTAATCTCAACTCCTCAATTATTAAAAATAAAATTTTATTTCCACCTTTTAATTTATAACTCCACAAATGTACATATTAGTGCTCGCGGTCTCTGATACTCAAGGTGCACTCAATGCATCTAGTGTCTATAACTGTGTACTAAAATTGTACCGCCTGAATCACTTGTACTATTACCTCCAATGATCAAAGTTATCATCACCTGTATTTTCTTTCATGATTTTAATTTATGTCAACTGGTATATCATTTAATTATCTTCACACAGAGTGCTTACTGTTATTAACGTTATTCTCGACTAATCCTCGATATAGAATTATTAGCACTCTTGGTATTATATCACTAGCTACATTAATGGATTATCTCATCAAGCTCATTAGAACTCATGATCACCTGTATCCTCCATAACACTCATGTTTCTTTACCCTCATGGGTATGTGTATGGTTCCTCATCTCGATTGATGTATAGGTATTCCCCTTTAACTTTTTCAGTCTGTTAAACTGATCTGTGATACGCTTCACCATCTTCATTACCAATTCCGATATTTTTCTTCTCATGACATCTCATTATTACTCCTCATGCATATATATATTTCTTTACCTTTAACACACCCGATCTAAATCATCAAATTGAACGTCATGCTCCATTAATCCTTAACACAATTCCTTGATACCTAATTGTTTACATGGATCCTTCAATTACATAACCATGATTTTCCAGGACGGGTAATTGGCTCTGATACTAACTCTGAGAACTATCACTGATACTTTATACTCTCCTTCTACTCTAATGACTCTTATCCCAGGACCATTGGTACAAGGTACTATGCTAAGGGCTACTCTAGATTAAAACCTACTGCTCACATGTCCAACTAGGAAACACTTATAACTCACTAGCAACACTCAACCAATACTAACACTCAAGACAACCAAAATTGCAAGTCACTAATTATCATACTAACAAGGAATCCTCAAAGAAAATAAGCTCAAAAGGAACTGGATCAAGGACGGAAGGTATCTTTACTGCTAGTAAAGAAAAGAAGCGATGGAACAAAGTCCTGGAATAACATAAATAGATAAGTCTTGAGATGATACTTTAAGAACCAATTTAGGATACAACCTGATAATCATACACGTCTGTCAGAAATCATGACACACAGAATCCTCGCCACGCCAGTAAGCATAGATGCGATAAACGACAAGTTCCGTAACTAAGGTATGCAACTCTATAATCATGTCATCTAGAATCCTCGCCACGCCAACCGGTATGGCTGCGAGAAACTCTAAATCTCATAACTAAAGTATGTACATCCAAGTTAGGTTCCTACGTTCTCGTCACGACAGCTAATATGGCTGCGATAAACTCTAGGTTCCATAACCAAAGTAGACGATTTACCTTTCTCACTGTCCTCATCAATATATGTCATCAGATGATACCATAAATTCTAGTTCGTAAAATTCATCTCGATATGAAATCAACTCAACAACGATACCAAGAATTAAATTTAACAACCGGTCAACAAGAATCAAACTCAACAATGATACCAAGATTTTAATTTAATAACTGATCAACAAGAATCAAGTTCAATAACAACAAGCGAGAGCGGACGGGAATAAGAAAAAAGATTTAGATTGGAAATTGTAATAAGATTCTCAAGGGGTCGCCCCAGGAATCTCTCAAGAATTTATGATTGAGTATCCTCTCTCATCCTAGTATCCTATGTCCTATATTCTATCGCAGACACGCAGTAGTATAACAAGGATGCCACACTACTACGACATCGCACAACTCGCGAAGTCTGACCTGCATGGGCCACCACTAAAACGTGTCACGACCCGCACCCGGTTTAGGGGCACGAGAGCGTGGGTACGTCCAGCCTACGCCGCAGCATCGGCGGTAGAACGCTGTCTAGGTCAAGTACTATCTAAATAATCTCACACTAGTATCCAACTCCATAAGGAGACACGGATAACACTATAAAATGAACAACATACTCAATCACAACTACAGCACGATAGGAAATGAAGAAATAAAGAATACAAGTCTAATGACAATATAAACATACCTGCAATCAGTAACATCCAATTCCCCAAGTGTGTCGGAAACCAGTCTACTAAGGTCACAGTCTGGAAAAATATTTTCCAGTCAGGAAGGAGCAAAGTACATCTCTAAATAGCAGTTCTATATAAATGACATAAACTATGTAGCAGTTCTAGATGGAAACATACCAGATGCATGTATAGGTACGAGAAATGTACAATAAGAGAAATACTGGAAATACTGTAAGTAAATGCAGGAAAAGAACAATATGTCAATGAGCAAGAATCCTATGACTAAGTGTGTGAGTACTAGCTTTAATATGTGATCGGCTTGGGAACTTGATCAGGCTGGTTACATGTGATTAGCTATGATTCACGAAGGTCAGGCTAACCGTTGGTTAGCTATGATGCATGTAGAGGTCAGGCTAATCACACGTAACAGCTATGAGGCACGGAGATGGTCAGGCCGCACCCGACGTAAGATATGGGGTGAGCTATGATGCATGAAAAGTTGGGTATGATCACATATCTACACTAAAATACTCCCCAAACCCTCGACTGATATAGTAGATCAAATCATGGTACGTTATGGCACGGGATTCCCTAAGGAGGTAGCAAATCTCCCCGGAAATCAGTGTCTGTACATGCACAAGATATCAATGAAACAAGTCTTGTACAAGCTACATCATGAATAAGGAATAACATCTCATGACGAGATCCGTGTATACCAATCCGTGTAACCAACGTGTCAAGAACATGGATATTTACACTAGATACAGTGAACATAGGAGATATCATAAATTAGAAACTAATCAGAGAATGTACTCGCCTTGGGTCCTTAGCTGTCAATACCAATGTCCTATCCCAGAGTATCGTCTGGAGAATCCGACAGTCCTATAAACATATAATAATATCACTTGTATCAGATGCTACACTAACACACAAAAGAAATACACTGGCCTCAGGGCTATGCTAGGCATGGCTCTAGTCAACTAGGGTCATCTAGTAGGGATACACATATATAAATACACATTTATATAAAAATAAACCAATATATATATATATATATATATATATATATATATATATATATATATATATATATATATACCAATTAAATTAAATACATACATATACAATTAATTCAAATACATACTTATACCTATTCATTAGTTATACACATATATATACTTACACACTTTATATACATTACACTAATTCATACCCTATAAATCAAACATGCAGTGAAGGAGGGAAAGGAAACTCACGGTGGTGGTGGTGGGCAGAATTTCCAACAGCATGACTTGCATCACCACTGAGGTTACCAGATTTCAACTCGGAAACAGAGAGCAAGCATCCAATTGAGAGTGGTTTTGATGAAACAATCAAATGTGTTTTTGTAGGCAGAGTCCCCCATCATTCTGGACTTTACCACATCAACAGGGGAGCCGATTGTGAACCCTGGAATTTTCAGTATCATCTCTTTCACTTGATCATAGCTAGCCAATTCTTCAGCATTTATAATAGCATTTCGTGCAATATTAGGACCAATCCCAGTCCACAGAGCCTTATCAAGTTTCCTCTGTACAAGATAAAATCGACCAAGGTTGTGCAAAGCAGCCCCTACACGTACATCATCATCCCCATACTCTTTCTCTAGAATAACTATCGCCTCTAAATATAATGGCTCAGCTTAACATATGCCTTTCTTACCCTGTAGAGCTCTGCCAGGTTGTTGTATGATGATGCAACATGCGGTCTCTTGGTTTAAAACCCTCTTTAGCCTCCTGTAGAGCTGACTGGAAGGACTTTTCTGCTTCGTCTAGTTCACCTTTCAAAAAAACGATCCCTCCCATTATCAGTGAAAATTCTCCACTTAAATATGAGAATTTGAAACCACTGAACCATCTTCAATTCTGCATAGGCCAGTCATATAAGCCTGCCCTTGGTCATTATTCGTACCCACTTCAGCCACAGAAGCATCTTCAGCAACAATCAGCAACGGAGCTCTTAGTTGTGTGGTCTTTTCCAACAAGGGAAATTTTCCTTAATGGTTGAAATCTTTTGATCCGTCATGAGAACTTTCGCGTTCTCAAATTCCACAATCAACTTTTCAGGATTTGTCACGAATTATGAGGACACATAACCTCGATCAATCTCGATTCCTTCCTCAACATCAACAGTTGTCTCAAATGATGATGAAGATTCTATAGATAGGACACCATCAGGACCAACTTTATCAATCGCATCAGAAATCATGTTGCCAATGAACTCGTCATTTCCAGCTGAAATAGAGGCAACAGCTTTAATATCGCCACGACCCTTAACAGGCCGAGCTCTCTTTTTAAGCCCTTCTACTAGGCCTTGCACAGTCTTGTCAATCCTTTTCTTGATGTTAACAGGATTGGCACCAGATGTAACATTTAGCAAGCCCAGCTTGATGATTTCACATGCAAGAACAGATGCAGTTGTGGTCCCATCACCGGCAGAATCATTGGTTTTACCAGCAACCTCTTTAATCAAGGCCGCACCAGCGTTCTCCATGGGATCCGAAAGCTCAATAGCCCGAGCAATAGTGACCCCATCGTTAACCACTTTGGGGTTCCCAAATTCATCCAAGATAACATTCCTACCCCGAGGTCCGAGGGTGACCCCGACGGCGTCGGCGAGCTCGTCGGCGCCGGTCTGGAGAGCGGACCTGGACTTCTGGTCGAAAGAAATATCCTTGGCCGAAGCCCTCACCACCATCCTCCTGCTGCTGCCGGGCCCCACCACTGTCGTCGTCCTCCTCCTTCTCCTCAAGCTCTCTTGGGGAGGGAAGCAAAGCATCGTCGCGGTGGAGATTGCATTGGCTGCCGCCATCTCTCTCTCTCTCTCTCTGAGGGGTAATTTAGGCTTAGGGTTTGAGAGTGAAGAAGAAGAAGAAGAAAATGAAAATGAGGAAGAGAAAGAGAAAGAGAAGCTACGATTGGGGGCTTGGGGCTAGTGGAATTTTGTGAGGGCTAGCTAGGGTTTCTTGGGAATGGTGTGAATGAGAGACTTTAAATAGGGAAAGAGGATGTGGGATGAAGGGTGAGGATTGGCCCAAATAATGAATGGCCCAGATTATACATGAATAAGTTCTTCATGTGAGAATGAGGGTGTGTTGGCTAGTTAATAGGAAATGGCAACTTGTAAAATTTAAAAAGAAAAGATTATAATTTCAGAAAATATTTTAGGAAAGCTATGTAATTTATTTATTTACTATTCCATATGGATATGAAAATTTTATTATGAAACAACTAGTCCTTCAATACTTTTATTAAACAAATAATTTTACGATTTCAAGCCAATAAATATTCGATGCTATAGTATTATATTTACATCATTATTTATCTATTTATTCTATAAGAAATCGACATTTATGAAAAAATAATTTTTTATTTTTTTATTTTTTTTTATAAAAGACTTTAAATCACCTTCTACAATCAAACATTGTTCAAAATCAAATAAAAATTTCAAGGAGAAAATATTTTAAAAACTTGGTATTTAAAATAAATTAAAAATCTAAATATTTCTGAAATTGGAAATCGGAGGTTACAAACCCACTGCCCTAATATCATTTGTCAATGGTCGCCTAGGCTGTCGCTTGGGCACCCCTAGGCGACCATTGCCACAACTGAAAATTTTAATACAAAATAAGTCGACATATATTTGTCCGCCTAGGTTGCCTAGGCATGTCTAGGCATTGCCTCAAACAGCATAGCAGGCACTTTTACTTTATAAATAATTTCATACAAATTTATGTTACAATAAGGATTCCCCCACTGGAAAAGCTCCAAAAATCCTTTCTCCGTCTCCCTTGAAGGTTGCAGCAGAGTCGAAGCCCTTGAAGGTTGCAGCAGGAGCTCAATGAAAATGGAGCAACACAAACCAATGTAGGTCTCAGTGAGCCTATCAATGGCGAAGATCATAGGTGAGCCGTAGTTTCTCCTCATGTCAAAAAACCTAACCCTAACCCTAACCCTAACCCTAACCCTAGGTCCTGATCAGTGTCTGTGTCAGTGTGTGTGTGCCATGTCAGTATCTGTGTCTGTGTCTGTGTCTGTGTCGTGTTTGTGTCAATGTCACATGTGTCCTGTGAGAGAGAGAGAGAGTTTACCGGAGTAGTCGCGGTGGAGAGCCGGTCGACGGAGCGGGGGGGGGGGATTTTTTTTTCTGTTCAAAATTTCAACAGATGGGGAAAAATGAAACCGAGCCCTAATTAACCAAATTTTAGCGATGTTTAGCGACATCCAATAAAAACGTCGCTAAATTAAATTTTAGCGACGTCAAGGACGTCGCTAAACACGTTGCTAAATATTTTTAATATAAAGGTCGCTATATACGTCGCTAAACGTCGGTAAATTAGACATATTAGCGACGTTTAGCGACCTTAATTAAACTTATAGCAACTTATCTTTTAAAATCTTAATAAAAGTCGCTAAACGTCGCTAAATATCGCCATTTAGCGACGTCTAGCGACGTTTTTATAAGGAGTCGCTAATTTATATATTATTAGCGACGTTTATTTTGACGTCGCTAAAATACGTCGCTAATCCCGCTTTTTCTAGTAGTGACGAATGTTAGCGCACATGGAAAATTTAAATTAAGTAGGATATCACTCGATAGAATTTAGCTTGAATACAGATATTATGGTTTCGAATTTGGAAGACTTGATATGATATCGATAAGTTGGAAGATAACATGGATTAATGTAAGTTAGCAAATTTATGGTTCAATAATTGAGGTAGACGATAACGGACTTAATCTTGATTTGGACAAACAATCTTGAATCTATTTCGAAAGATAGCACTCGACATCAGGTCCGGATGAGATCGATTATCCCGCGGGAGCGTTGACGTGGTGATTTCACATCCAGCGAGGATAATCAAACTCACGGAAACATGTTCGATGATTATTCAGATGAACTCAATGAAATAGAACGTAACGAAGGTAGATAGACTTTGGCTTAAGATTTTGAACTTGTTGTTTGAGGAATGCTAGAAGTAGACTTCGGATTGATTGAACGGTAACATTGAAGTTGGACATATTGACTAGGCGAATTATGATCACTTATTAGATGAACATGACTTGATGGATTAATATATAACTTGGATAAAACGAAGTATAATGATAAGGTGTATGTTCGTTCAATGATAACCATAACGTTTGACGATCTTGTCTTGTACGAGCGCAACTTCATGCTCGTACATGCGTCATGCCCGGATTAGGACGATTATCCCGCGGGAGCATTGGCATAGAGATTTTACGTCCAACGGGGATGAATGAACTTATGGACGACCGGAGCAAGATAATTGAAGGATCGTCTTGACTTGTGGTTTAACAAAATAAGACGAGTTTCATAATACAAATGAATCAAAGTATTTTGAGAAAAAGTTAGTCTAGAACGTTAAGTAAGTATACTTGATGGTTTCGTGAAGGGATACGTGAATCATGTTGGATAACTTAGAGTTATGATTAAGATCAAAGATTTAAAAATTAAATCGTGACTTGGTGGTCTATACTTAGAAAAGATTGGATATGTGGATTCTATCGAAATATATTCGAGGAGATAGACTATGTTAATCGTTAGGTTTGACATGCGACGTTGATATATCGTGGATTCGGTTGAGTGAACGTGTCATAGGAATGACTTTGCTAAACGGACTCGGATCTGTTGGCCCATATGTTCATGGTCAAACTTATTTTAATAATCGATACAAACTACGAATTGATACATTACAACTTAGATGAATTTGTTCAGAAAGATGTCGCAATACTTCGTCACAAGCTGCTATAAGATGATTGTGTTTGGGTTACTCTTTATACTTTGTTATGTAATTTTTTCTTTTTGAGTCTAAGGACTTATGTGAGTCGGAACAAAATTTTGGCATTTAGATTAAATATATATCCAAAGTCCACTCATACATAAGCCAACCCAGACTAGTAAGTCTTTTGGATTTGAGCCTAAATCCAAACCCACTCAACAATCCAAGTAAAAACAATCTGCAATATGATCAACCGAACTCGGAGCGAGTTCTGCCCGAACTTGAATCGAACTCGGTTACCCTGAACCAATTTCCTAGTCAGCCTCCTCTTCCATATGACCAAGCTCTAACGTTCAAATTTATGAATGTTAAAGCATCCGAACTCGGCTCAGAAAAATCTTATAAATAGAGAAGAATTTCCACATTTCAATACAACTCATTCACTAAAACATTCTTCTTCTCTATTACTCAAAAAGCTTTAATCTTTCTCAATCCTATGACAACTCCTTTTTCTTCTAAGTGCCCAAGTGTTGTTCCGATTAGAAGTTGAGTCGAGTTGTACAAGCTTGGTTTAAAAGTTGTTTTATATTCCTATCAGAAGTCTTCGAGCTATTCGGATCAAAAGCTCGTGTTGTAAGAAGTTTGTGTGCTCTTCGGATCAAAGGCGCATGTTTCCTTATTTCAAAAATAGTAGAATAACACCGAGCAAGAGTTCTCGGGCCTGGACTAGTCCTCTATAAGAGAAACCAGGATAAAAAAATTTGTGAAAGTTTGCTTTTTGAACTTTACTTATACTCTGATTATATTTATTGCTGTAGTTTATAAGGTAGTCCTTAAACTTAGAATTTTTAATTGGTGATTATTTTTTACTGCACACGTACTTACTCTATTCACCCCCGCTCTAGAGGTATTACACGATCCAACAATTAGTATCAGAGTAGGTTTTCATTAAACCGTGCTTAGTTTATACACTCTAGAATACTCATGGCTAACTTTACAAAAGAAAGATAATCCATAGATAGACCTCCATGTTTTGATAGAAATAATTACACTTATTTGAAAACATGGATGAGCTTTTACTTAAAATTACTTGGTTTTGACATATGGACTAATGTTATTAAAGGTTACAAAAAACCTACTATCATTTCTCCTCTTACTTCCAATATTGTAAACAAATATTTTTATGACTACACGGAAGAAGAAAAGAAATTAGCTAGTCTTAATGCAAAAGCAATAAATGCTATTTACTTTACTTTAGACAATAATAAACTTAATCTTATTTCTTCTTTTGCAACCTCATATGAGATCTGGAAACTTATTGAAGCTACTTATGAGAACATGCATGAAGAAGAAGCTAGTGATATGGAAGTAGAAAAAAAATTCTAACACAAGCATATGGTATGAAAGCGAAGCAAGCGATTATGAAGAAGAAAAGAATCCTCGCAACTCTACAAATGTGTGCTTAATGGCATTTGATCAGGTATCTACGAACCCCCTATATGATGACTTTACATTTGATGAACTAGGTGATGCCTTTAGTGACCTTCTAGATGATCACAAAGCACTGCTTGATAAATACAAAAACTCAAAAAGGAACTCAAGGCACGCAAACTTGAGATTGATAGATTGTTCATACTCCTAGATGATATCAGAAAGACACAATCTACTAGTAATTCAGATGAATTAGCATCGGTTTGATTAAATTTATACGAAGCACTTCTTAGAAATGAGCAACATGACAAGGATTATATTAAGCTCAAAGAAGATTATGAAATAGAGAAGAAAAAGAGTAGTGATGCACGTATTAGAATTAATGCTTTAACTGCTAGATATACTGAGTTATATGACACTTCCAAAAACTTGGAAATTAGATTAGAAAAATAATATGTACAGACTGCTTCCCAATCTAACACGTGTCACTCAAGGCCCAAGAACACAGCCTAAAAAGGCCAAACCTTCTAATCATGCATTCTATTACAAGTATCCACGTAAATCATAGCATGCTTCCTCACATATATATCATGCCTCTGCACCAAGTATCGACACATCTGCTATATGTCATTATTGTGGTATTAAAGGACACATATCACGATAATATAGAATTAGAAAACTAGTTGATATGCATGTATATATATGGCTTCCGAAAAGTAACATATCTGGACCCTCAAGAAAGTGGGTACTAAATGTTACATCTTCAACTGTTGTTGTAGGTGGACCTTCTCTCTCACACTAGAAGCAAATAGATTTTCGATAGCGGTTGCTCACATTATATGGCCGGTGATGCAAATTTATTCGCAACTCTATCGATGAAGAAAGAAGGATACGTCTCCTTCAGCAATAATCTAAAAAGATATATTATAGGAAATGGTAATATAGGTATTTATCCTTCTCATGTTATTAAAGATGTATATTTAGTAACAGAGTTAAAATATAACCTACTTAGCATTAGTCAATTGGTTGACCATGGTTATGGCATTAATTTTGTGAAAGACAAATGTTCTATTTATGATAGATCTACTGGTAAAATAACTTATGAGGGAATAAGAGAAGATAATATATATATTTTCTATCTCTCAAAAAATACTAACAATACAGGAAGATGCTTATACGCAACCAAAGACGAAAGCTAGTTGTGGCATATGCGCCTTGGACATGCAAATATAAACACTATAGCCAGACTATCTTCAAAGAAATTGGTAAGAGGTTTACCTGAAATTACCAAGAAAGATATGATCTATGCTAAGTGTGAAAAGAACAATGCAACAAGATCTTCGTTTAAATCAATAAATGTTGTAAGTACTTCTAGACCCCTTCAACTTTTGTATATGGATTTATTTGGACCAAACAGAGTCGCCAGTCTTGGTGGTAAGCTTTATGCCTATGTTATTGTTGATGACTTTTCTAGATATACTTGGGTTTATTTTCTAGCAAATAAAAGTGAAACTTTTTCAGAATTTGTTACCTTTTACAAAAAGATACAAAATGAAAAAGGCTTCAAGATTACTTGTATCCGAAGTGATTATGGAGGCGAATTCGAAAATTTTGATTTTAAAATTTTTTGTGATTCTAATGAATTTGTGCATGAATTTTTCTGTCCTAGAACTCCTTAATAAAATGGTATTATGGAGCGAAAGAACAGAACTCTTGGCGATATAGCTAGAGTCATGTTAAATCAGAATAACCTTCCGAAATATTTTTGGGCTGAGGCTGTCAATACAGCATGCTATATTTTGAAAAGGGTTCTTATTCGACCTATATCGAAGAAGACTCCCTATGAGCTTTAGTTTAATAGAATTCCTGCCATTAGTTATTTCAAAGTATTTGGTGTAAACTCCCATATCAAAATATTGATTATTTTAAAAATTAGTTATTAGGTTCTTACTATTTCTTGCTAGTTGTATCTTCTTTTGCTAGGATCACCAATTAGATTTTTTTTTCCTTCGTTTCTAGAATATTTCAATATTCCTTTCATAAAGGAAGGGCTTATATATAATCTTTAAAGGCATATATGTAATTACTTCATATATTTTCTTGTTGAACTATTTAAACCCTCTTAGCTAATAGCCAAAGTTGATATGCCCAAACCCAAGCAGACTACAATTCCGCAAGCCCAAGCCCATTTCTTCCTTTCTCTTATATATATGACTTTTGGTGCTATGAGTAGCCCTAGCCGCTTATTCCTTCCCTACGACAAATATTTTTCCGGACTCTTCTTCAACCCTTCTCATCTTTCTTCATCTTCTTCATCATCATTAGCTCATCGTCGGCAAACCCTCGCCATAGTGCCTCCCTGCCTTTGCTACCTTGAACCAGCAGACTCCGATGTCCCCTACTTGCCTACCGCCAGCAACATGCTGCAATGGCCACTAGGGCATTTGTCGACCGAACATGTCGCATATTCGTCCGAGCGGTCCAACTCCATCAATGCTCTTCTACGCGTGGGCTAACGGTTGCCGACAAATCATGCACCTATCGGAGCCTAGTTCCAGTCGTTCCCTATGTTCGACGCCTTTGCCTAAGCTTGCGTGCGCGATCTTCGTCGACTGCAGCGAGTGGCGACAAGAGGAGCTCTCCTTGTTGCCACCCTCCTCAGGCGAGACAAGCCGACCTGAAGACCACGGACGCCTCTGTGCGGTGTACCCCGCACGAGTCTACACATCAGTGCTGGTAGCTTCCATCAATACAACCGACCAAGGCCACAACATATACAGCCGATCAACCCATGCTTACGTCATTGCAATCTCCTGAAGAGCCTCATACCGAGTGCTCGAACCCTACCATCAAGGAAACAAGTAAGCAACTTTCTCGTTCAATATAGAAAAATAGTGATAAAAAGGATTGGATCATAGAATAGCAGTAGACTTTAACCCTACTATACTGAAGTTGTATATCAATAGACTTATATGGCAGCACATATAGGTAGAAGATGATGGCACATGCTCTTTTAAATAATAATAATAATAATATATATACATATACATATATACATAGGCAACAGAACCTATTACAATGATGTTGTGCTAGCTAATAGATTGGTACAATAGTATATAAAGCTTTTCTCTTTCTTGTTGTTTATTAAGAATCCAACCAACAGGGCACTATTCATACTATATTGCTCACGTAGGCATGTGGCTAGCTAGTTTAGTGAAGATTGACTTATTTTACACTTAAACCTTCTTTCATGGAAATTATATTATTGTTTGTTGTAGTATGGAATAATAGAACAATATGAAGTAATGAAGAAATATCAACCTTTCTATTTCTCTGTCACTTACCACTATGTACATGGAGTAAACAATTATTATTTTAATATAACCCTCCTTTTATAATTATTAGTTAGTTCCAATAAGAAAATTTATTTAGCCTTTATAAATATGCCATTAAATATATAAACTTATAACACCTTATATCCATATAAAAATAACACATAATTTTTTTTATAAAATAACTCTTTATGAATAAATTTGATATAGGAGATTCGGGCAGTTGAGGAACTATCTTTCGCAGTTTCAATCGCTTGGATCACAGGCAAGTATACCTTGCCATTGTACTATTATTCTTATTCCATATGTTGCACACATCTTTATTTTCTGTCTTTAGTTCATATATTTTAATTGTTATATAAAATGCTCGCGACGGTGACGTCGCGATATATTTTTATTTATGTATTGCATTGACCTTGTTCACGAGACTACCCTATTATCATGTAGCACCATTAGGTTCATTGGCCGTGACACAGTTGTTACACGAGTTGTGAGTCTCATGTAGATCACGGACTTGCGTGCAGGTCTGGCCTCCTGTACGTATGGACCGTGCGTTAGGAATAACTGCTGTTAGAAACTTTGCATGCTAGTAGACTTGGCAGTTATTAGAGGTGTTATCGTGTCATGGATGTGACATGCTTAGAGCATGGAGTGGGGAGAACAACAAGTACCGCATTTGAGCTCCTTTGTACTTTTTCCTGTGCACCCGGATTCTCCACTGGAGATACGGGCGGTGATGACCCATATATATATATTATGTACATTGGCGGGCCTCCGCCTTTCAAAAGACGACGTGCCTTTGGGCCCCTGGATCTTCAAAAGAGAACCATGCCAAATCCCAGTTTTCAGCCAGATAGCTCACTTGTGGGGAAAGTTGTTCTTAACTGCATTCACTTAGACGGTTAGGCGACCCTTTTTGGATGTTTATTTCAGTACTTTATTGGCATGTGTTTAAGTATCTTATTATGTCCCTTTGAGGACCTGGTCCGCTACCAGGTGTACCTGTTCTTGAGTATTTGCAGGAGCGCAGATTTGGATGGTTGTGTATGCTTCGTGGATGTCTTCTCTTCGGGCCGTGATCGATAGCTGGTATACTTATATTTTGGTTGATTGTGTTGTACTTATTTTGTATTTGCTCTTATATTCGAGTTGGTAGTGGATTTGTTTCCACCCAACCATCATCCTTAGATACCTATATTGAGGTCTAGTTTCATAGATACTGGTTATTTATTTCTATATAATTTTGGGTGGATGAGATTTAGATTATACCCTGTGACTCGTGACATATGTTTATACCACTTGTGGACTTGATATTCATATCACAGCGTACGTATGGATTTGGTTCCCATATGTTGGATTTACCATATCCATGCGGCTGGCATGCTTACGTGTCCTGGTCCTACGTATTTTTGGGACTGGGGCGTGACATATTTTTGTGGTGGCCTATGTAGGTCGAGAGCATATTGTCTCGGTTACGTTACTGTACCGAACAAGCCTGCACATAGGACTAGAGTATATGATCTCATCCACAATTGACTATGATTCATCTTCCTCCCCTCTGTTCTACTCGAACAATTGTATCATGCTCGATTCTTGTACTTCCCTAATAGTTTTTTTTTAGTATAACCTTCTGCTATAATATAGGAACCCATGTTACTAGGATGATAATTAGGGTAGCACACCTATTAAGATTACAACAAGGATAAAACACACCACTAAGTTTAGAATATCTAGTGAACCTAGAATTCCTTATCTATAGATTGGTTTACCATTACCCCTTGATGTATTAAGAAGACTTGAGAGTAGTATAGACACTACTAGAGAGGGTTAGAAGTTTTACCATAATATTTGACCCTAGTATTGAGGACCAATGGAGAACCAATATTAAACATTAGGATTGAACCTAACCTTCATAATTGGATAGTATTGGAGAACTATAAATTTAAATTCTTGTCTTGAGATAAGCAGACAGAACCTTAGGAAGCCTAGAGGAACGTAATCAACACTTTTCTTGATCATACCTCAAATATAGCAACTAGCATACCACCCCCTTAGAGAACCATGATGCTATCTAGAGCCCTCTATTTTTGATTTCATATCTTGTCCCCCTGCAACCTTAGTGTTCGCTAATTGTGCGACGACTAAATTATGATTCTTCTTTTCTTCATCATTTAACTCGTGCCACATAACTCTTATGATTGAAGGCCAAGTGATCTTATTCTATGTTAGGACATATAGTTTGCTAGGGTATAGTTTGGTAATTTGAACTTTGAATTTTATGCGTGATAGTTAGGATTTGATAGTTTGCGTAGTTCCCTTAGATTGTGACCGATGATTAACCCTTAGTTTTTTTTTATTCATGCAATTTGTACCCTCACCTCGATACAAGCGAGACCCCTTTTCCCCTTAACGGCCAATAACTCTTCTATCCTTACTATCGACACTTGTCCTATAAGCACTATGACTAAGGCTAAAGACGACCATGACTTATGCAATGTAAGCAAATACCCTAATAAGTACCAAGACCCCTTCTCGTAGACCTTAGCAGGAGCTTCTACGGTATCCTTAAAACAGTACAGTATTAGTTTACTGTTATAAGTTGGATAGTATACCTCATAACTTAGTATCACAGAGTCCTCTTGACCCCTCGATGTAGTATAACTGAATGACATTACCTGTATGCTAGAAAAAGATGAAGTGTTTATGCAGACGGTAGAATTTAGAGTCCCATGCCCTATTTGGTCGATGAGAGACTTAGACAGGAGGTTGTATGATAACTGTAGGGATTGTAGAGTCTTTTATTATTGTTACTTAGTTGTTTTTGTTTTGCGAACTTGAATTAATTTGTACCTACTTTCATCATCATCTAGCGTAATTATATTTGCTACACTACCTTGACTTATGCTGCTATTATAGCCTAGTTTTGCAAGCTTACTCTTTTATCGAGCTTGATCATGAGATATGTATTATTGGGGACGCCTACTAATACATTGTCTAATCAGAATCAGTGTATTACGGTCTGATCAACCATAGTGCTCTTGATTTGCCTTTCGTAATAATACTTTACGTGGATTGAGATATATAGCTGACTAGTAGACACCTATACTTGCCCTATAGATATGCCTGAGCGGATCGTATCTGTTACATAACTGTACTAATACAAGCATGTGAATAGGAATTACCAAAATAGGGTTTCAATCCACAACTGCCTTGACATTTCCCATTTGAATTTTTTTTTACACCTTGATTCCCATACTTGTATTCTATCACCGCCCCTTGAACTCTTATTTATTGTTTTCCGTCTCTTCCTATTTCGGAAAGACGAACCTCGTGCTTGGTATAAGTTGATACACAGAGAGTACTAGATATGCCCCATAGGCCGATTACATACTTGAGGATTATTCTTTTGTAATTAAGGGCATATCATATGTGATATATTTTGTGATTAAACTTTTGAGGATTGAATAACATGATTAAATTATTTGAGGAATAGTTTTCTTAGACGTATAGCCTTATGTGATAGATGGGTAAATTCTAAGTTGGGAAGAAGTCGCATTGTTAAATTGAGGTAAAACTCTTTCAGATTGTGATCAAACAAGATGAGATTGGGAGAATAAGTCACTTTAATTTTGAGAAATTTATTATTAAAAAAAACTTAAATTAAATATCGATTTTGAGAAGAATGTGATGAATTTGATTTAGAAGATTTTGAGAGATTACGATTGACTTGACCTATATACGAATTTTAAGGATTTAAACTTGACGACTTCAACAAGTACAAAGGTAGGCATAGTGGCTATGGAGAATTTATAGAATAGAGGGATACCCTTTTAGATCATTATATCATAGATAGCTCAAGATGTTCATGTGACCAAGTAGTGGCAGTTCATCCTTCGTGTATCAATACCTCGTCCCCTTGGATTACTCATCTCTTCTATCGTATCCTTCGCATCCTCATTTTTTTTTTACAAGTTCTTCTTATACTAAAACTTGTTCATGCCATATTATCTTACTTAGAATAGGCCAGTCTGGCCCTTCAAAAAAAAATTAATACGAGTTTCATCTTTCCCTTAATTCGTACTTGACCCTTATCTACTATAGTGCCTCTCTTATTAACCAATCGTGCGTTGTTTTTAATTTCGAGGACGAAATTCTTGTAAGTTGGGTAGAATGTAAACTCCCATATCAAAATATTGATTATTTTAAAAATTAGTTATTAGGTTCTTACTATTTCTTGCTAGTTGTATCTTCTTTTGCTAGGATCACCAATTAGATTTTTTTTTTCCTTCGTTTCTAGAATATTTCAATATTCCTTTCATAAAGGAAGGGCTTATATATAATCTTTAAAGGCATATATATAATTACTTCATATATTTTCTTGTTGAACTATTTAAACCCTCTTAGCTAATAGCCAAAGTTGATATGCCCAAACCCAAGCAGACTACAATTCCGCAAGCCCAAGCCCATTTCTTCCTCTTCTCTTATATATATGACTTTTGGTGCTATGAGTAGCCCTAGCCGCTTATTCCTTCCCTACGACAAATATTTTTTCGGACTCTTCTTCAACCCTTCTCATCTTTCTTCATATTCTTCATCATCATTAGCTCCTCGTCGGCAAACCCTCGCCATAGTGCCTCCCTGCCTTTGCTACCTTGAACCAGTAGACTCCGACGTCCCTTACTTGCCTACCGCCAGCAACATGCTGCAATGGCCACTAGGGCATTTGTCGACCAAACATGTCGCATATTCGTCCGAGCGGTCCAACTCCATCAAGGCTCTTCTACGCGTGGGCTAACGGTTGCCGACAAACCATGCACCTATCGGAGCCTAGTTCCAGTCGTTCCCTATGTTCGACGCCTTTGCCTAAGCTCGCGTGCGCGATCTTCTCCGACCGCAGCGAGTGGCGACAAGAGGAGCTCTCCTTGTTGCCACCCTCCTCAGGCGAGACAAGCCAACCTGAAGACCACGGACGCCTCTGTGCGGTGCACCCCGCACGAGTCTACACATCAGCGCTGGTAGCTTCCATCAATACAATCGACCAAGGCCACAACATATACAGCCGATCAACCCATGCTTACGTTATTGCAATCTCCTGAAGAGCCTTATAGCGAGTGCTCGAACCCTACCATCAAGGAAACAAGTAAGCAACTTTCTCGTTCAATATAGAAAAATAGTGATAAAAAGGATTGGATCATAGAATAGCAGTAGACTTTAACCCTACTATACTGAAGTTGTATATCAATAGACTTATATGGCAGCACATATAGGTAGAAGATGATGGCACATGCTCTTTTAAATAATAATAATAATAATAATAATAATATATATACATATACATATACATATATACATAGGCAACAGAACCTATTACAATGATGTTGTGCTAGCTAATAGATTGGTATAATAGTATATAAAGCTTTTCTCTTTCTTGTTGTTTATTAAGAAGCCAACCAACAGGGCACTATTCATACTATGTTGCTCACGTAGGCATGTGGCTAGCTAGTTTAGTGAAGATTGACTTATTTTACACTTAAACCTTCTTTCATGGAAATTATATTATTGTTTGTTGTAGTACGGAATAATAGAACAATATGAAGTAATGAAAAAATATCAACCTTTCTATTTCTCTGTCACTTACCACTATGTACATGGAGTAAACAATTGTTATTTTAATATAACCCTCCTTTTATAATTATTATTTAGTTCCAATAAGAAAATTTATTTAGCCTTTATAAATATGCCATTAAATATATAAACTTATAACACCTTATATCCATATAAAAATAACACATAAATTTTTTTTATAAAATAACTCTTTATGAATAAATTTGATATAGGAGATTCGGGCAGTTGAGGAACTATCTTTCGCAGTTTCAATCGCTTGGATCACAGGCAAGTATACCTTGCCATTGTACTGTTATTCTTATTCCATATGTTGCACACATCTTTATTTTCTGTCTTTAGTTCATATATTTTAATTGTTATATAAAATGCTCGCGACGGTGACGTCGCGATATATTTTTATTTATGTATTGCATTGACCTTGTTCACGAGACTACCCCATTATCATGTAGCACCATTAGGTTCATTGGCCGTGACACAGTTGTTACACGAGTTGTGAGTCTCATGTAGATCACGGACTTGCGTGCAGGTCTGGCCTCCTGTACGTATGGGCCGTGCGTTAGGAATAACTGTTGTTATAAACTTTGCATGCCAGTAGACTTGGCAGTTATTAGAGGTGTTATCGTGTCATGGATGTGACATGCTTAGAGCATGGGGTGGGGAGAACAACAAGTACCGCATTTGAGCTCCTTTGCACTTTTTTCTGTGCACCCGGATTCTCCACTGGAGATACGGACGGTGATGAACCATATATATATATTATGTATATTGGCGGGCCTCCGCCGTTCAAAAGACGACGTGCCTTTGGGCCCCTGGATCTTCAAAAGAGAACCATGCCAAATCCCAGTTTTCAGCCAGATAGCTCACTTGTGGGGAAAGTTGTTCTTAACTGCATTCACTTAGACGGTTAGGCGACCCCTTTTGGATATTTATTTCAGTACTTTATTGGCATATGTTTAAGTATCTTGTTATATCCCTCTGAGGACCTGGTCCGCTGCCAGGTGTACCTGTTCTTGAGTATTTGCAGGAGCACAGATTTGGATGGTTGTGTATGCTTCATGGATGTCTTCTCTTCGGGCCATGATCGATAGCTGGTATACTTATATTTTGGTTGATTGTGTTGTACTTATTTTGTATTTGCTCTTATATTCGAGTTGGTAGTGGATTTGTTTCCACCCAACCATCATCCTTAGATACCTATATTGAGGTCTAGTTTCATAGATACTGGTATTTATTTCTATATAATTTTGGGTGGATGAGATTTAGATTATACCCTGTGACTCGTGACATATGTTTATACCACTTGTGGACTTGATATTCATATCACAGCGTACGTATGGATTTGGTTCCCATATGTTGGATTTGCCATATCCATGCGGCTGGCATGCTTACGTGTCCTGGTCCTACGTATTTTTGGGACTGGGGCGTGACATTTGGCTGCAAATGTTGTATCTTGAATACTAAGGATAACTTGGATAAATTTGATTACAAGGCTAATGAAGGTATTTTTCTTGGTTATACTGCAAAGAGTAAATTTTTAGAATTTTTAATAAAAAAGTCTATGATTGTTGAAGAATCGATTAATATTACTTTTGATGAGCTTAACAGTCAAGTAGCAAGCGACAGTGATGATGAAGATATCATGATAACCTCCAACAAGACTCCTGAAGATAAAACTGGAACAAGTTATCTGGACAGTTTACCTAAAAGATTAAAATTTATAACCAACCATCTAGAGAACTTGGTGATTTGTGAGATATCAAAAGTTGTAAGAACTCGTTCTGCAACTAGAGATCTTATTGCAAATATTGCTTTTTATTTCTCAAGTAGAACCTAAAAATATTTTAGAAGCTTTTGATGATGAATTTTGGATTTTCGTAATGCAAGAGGAACTCAACCAATTTGAACATAATCAAGTTTGGGAACTCGTTCCAAGACCTAATAATTATCTAGTCATTGGTACCAAATGGGTTTTTAAAAATAAACTTAATGAGAATGGGTTAGTCACTCATAACAAAGCACATCTCATAGCTCAAGGTTACAATCAAGAAGAAGGTATTGACTACGATGAGACTTATGCTCATGTTGCGAGAATAGAATCTATCTGCATGCTTTGTGCTTTACAAGTTTTTATAATTTTAAATTATTTCAAATGGACGTCAAAAGTGCTTTTTTAAATAGGTGTTATAAAAGAAGAAGTTTTTTGTAGAACAACCCTATGGATTTAAAGATTTTAAATTTCCTAATCATGTTTTCAAGCTTAAAAATGCTCTATATGGACTTAAATAGGCCCCTCGTGCTTGGTATGAGCGCCTTAGCTCCTTCCTACTTGAAAATAGTTTTTCAAAAGGAAAGTTGACACTACTTTATTTATAAAATATCATGATGATAATCTCTTTTTAGTACAAATTTATGTAGATGATATTATCTTTGGATCTCTTAATGAGATGCTATGTAACAAGTTTGCTAAGTGTATGTAGAAGAAATTTAAAATGAGCATGATGGGAGAACTTATTTTCTTCCTCAGATTACAAATCAAACAGAACTCTCAGGGAATATTCATCAATCAAGTGAAATACACAAATAATTTGCTAAAGAAGTTTGATATGGACAATACAAAGTCTATTGGAACTCCAATGTAAACATCAACCAAACTTTATCTTGATAAAAATGGCAAGCCTACAGATATACATAAGTATCGATGTATGATTGTTAGTCTTCTATACCTAACTGCTAGTCGTCAAGATATTATATTTTCTGTATGCCTATATGCTAGATATCAGGCTAACCCTAAAGAATCACATGTATGTGCAGTTAAGCGTATCCTTAGATACCTTAAGGGTTCTCAGACGACAGGCTTGTGGTATCCCAAAACCATATCCTTTGACCTTGTTGGTTATTCGGATGTTGATTTTGCTGGATGCAAGGTCGATCGTAAGAGTACTAGCGGTACTTGTTATTTCTTAGAAAAGTTTCTAGTCTCTTGGTTTTCTAAGAAATAAAATTTTGTTGCATTATCAACTACTGAAGCTGAGTATATCATCGCAAGACGTTGTTGTACACAAATTTTATGGATAAAACAAACTTTAGAAGACTATTATCCTTTAAAAGTATTCTCATCTTTTGTGATAACACTAGCACTATAAATCTCACTAAGAATCCAATATGTCATTCACGCACTAAACATATTGAGATTAGACACCACTTTTTAAGAGATCGTCAATTGCAAGGTAATATCTGTTTAGAATTTATTGACACAGAATATCAACTTGCAGACATTTTTACTAAACCCTTAGCTGAAGATCACTTCAATTTTATTCGTCGAGAATTAGGTATTTTGGACTATGATACTAAATAACCTATTTATTTTACTACTCTATATTTCTGTAAATGTAAAACTTAGATGAAATGGCCCTTCTGTCAAAGATGTGTAAATAACCTTAAGAGATACGGTATTTAAGTGTCTTCGGACCACCGCTAGCTGGGTCTGCCCCCTACAGCTAACCTGAGATGATCGATACAACATATAATACATAGTAATAATTAATTTTTAACAAATTATTATATTAAGTCCAAAACCCTAAAATCTAGACTTACAAAATTGATCTACATTTATATAAAGAATTAAGTCTCGAATGAATTATGGTTCGAAGGAACCGAATTCGGGCAGAGTTTAGACCAAATTCGGGCCGAACTTGGTTGCCTTTGGTTCAGAATTCGAAATGAAACAAAACTCCTTATATTTACCTATTGGTCATCAAAACCTTACCTACGAACAGTAGCTCCTTCTTCCTTCTTCCTCCTCCGTAGAACCCTAGATTTTCCAAACCCTATATTTTTGGTTCTTCCTCCTCAATAGCTCTCAACTCTCCAAACTTTGGATTTTGGTGTATTTTAAGGTTCTCTATGATAATTTTTATCTATTTTCAGGTATAATCATCTATTTCTCTCCATCATCTTTCTTTTAAATGACTCCTAAGTTGTTTAAGAAAATAAAAGTTGTTGGAGAATCATCCTCTTCCAATATTCAGGAAAAAATATCTTATTCCTTGTTCAGTCCATCAATGCCCGGTGAGGGTGATTATGATGGATTTTTATTTTCATCTCTTAAACAATCCATAGAGTGGTTTGATAATTTTGTTACCAGGACTATTTGTTCTGGAAACCCTATAAATTTTACTCTAGTTTCTGCATATCTGCCTACTTTACGTGCTTTCAGACTTGATGAATTAGTTGTTTCTCGATTTCCAATCTATATTAATGCTATCAGAATGTTTTATTGCAATCTCATCTATGAAGATGATTCCATTTATTCTCGTGTCAGTGGGATAAATATTGACTTTGATGCTGATGATTTTGGGGAGATACTTTATACTCCAAACGATGGTGAACCCCTTGTCGATATCACCAAATTCACGTTCCCTGAAGGTACGACTCTAGATTCCTTTAAGGATTTTCTTTGCACTTTTGTTCCTCGTTCTCAGGGTAAGCTTAAAGCCAAACGCCTTAACAAATAATTTTATGACTTACATCGTATTATTTTTTTTGTGATTATTCCCAAGCAAACCTCCACTGATGACATCATAAACTTGAAACTTTGTGTTATCTATCATCTCCAAAGACTATCATTCAAACTATGGTTCGAGCTCTTAAGAACAGGCGGAATCTGTTGTACGCCATGTATTTACCTATCATATTTTAACACTTTGACATTATATTAGATGATTGTCCATATCTAGCATAGCCCTCCTATCTTTTTACTGCCCGTAGGACTGACCCTACTCTACCACATGTTCCACCTATTGATTCTACCTCTAGTGCTGACCCATCTGCACCACCTGCACCTCTTATTTCTTCTACCTCAGCTGCACCACCTAGCCCATCACCGAACCATACTTCAGGCTCAGGCTATATCCAACTCTTTTATGGATATGTGTTACAGCTTCTCTTAGTACCCTGGTAGCAGACCGATTCACATAGTTCGTGATCCTTCCTTTACTGGATACCGCATTGATGATCCAGATGCTCAGAGATACTTTGATCATGCTACTGATTTTTATGATCCCAACCGTTCGACAGAGATCGGTGATGATGATCAGTAGTAGAGTAGAGATCATTAGCTTAGCATTTAGTGATAATATTAGCATTATGAGATGATGTTAATCTTTATGATATATTATTTTAGTTATGCTTCTTTAGTTATGAGACTTTTATGAGATGTTATCTTTAAATTAATGATGTTTTGTACTTGTTTAACATTTGGCAAGCTTATATTGCTCTTCATTTCTTGTGTCATTCCTTGTTTCATATTTCTTGTTTACCTTGGCTCTGACTTTACGGGGGAGATTTTCCATTTTGATCAAGTGGCAACGGGGGATACATATCAAGATATCAACATTGCAAGCAAGCTATTATTACGGGGGAGCAAATATCTATTATTGCAGGAACAATATATATCTTATCTTAGTTGTCGTATCAATCGTAGTTTTGTCAATTATCAAATGGGAGACATTGTTGGCCCATCTGGTCATGGTCAAACCAATTTTAATAATTGATCCAAACTACGAATTGATACATTGCAACTTAGATGAATTTGTTCAGAAAGATGTCGCAATACTTCGTCACAAGCTGCTACAAGATAATTGTGTTTGGGTTACTCTTTATACTTTGTTATGCAATTTTTACTTTTTTGAGTCTAAGGACTTATGTGAGTTGGAACAAAATTTTGGCATTTAGATTGAACCTATATCCAAAGTCTACTCATACATAAGCCAACCCAGACCAGTAAGTCTTTTGGATTCGAGCCTAAACCCAAACCCACTCAACAATCTAAGTCAAAACAATCTGGAATATGACCAATCAAACTCAGGGCAAGTTCTACCCAAACTCGAATCGAACTCGGTTACCCTGAACCAATTTTCTAGTCAGCCTCCTCTTCTGGATGACCAGGCTCTAACGTTCGAATTTATGAACGTTAAAGCATCCGAACTCGGCTCAGAAAAATCCTATAAATAGAGAAGAATTTCCACATTTTAATACAACTCATTCACTAAAACATTATTCCTCTCTATTACTCAAAGAGCTTTAATCTTTCTTATTTCCAAGATAACTCCCTTTCCTTCTAAGTGCCCAAGTGCCGTTCTGATTAGAAGTTGAGTCGAGTTGTACAAACTTGGTTTAAAAGCTATTTTCTATTCCTGTCAAAAGTCTTCGAGCTCTTCGGATCAAAAGCCCGTTTTGTAAGAAGTTTTCGTGTTCTTCGGATAAAAGGCGCATGTGTACCCTATTTCATAAATAGTGGATTAATACCGAGCAAGAGTTCTCGGGCCTGGACTAATCCTCCACAAGAAAAACTAGGATAAATTCTTTGTGTTTGAGTTTGCTTTCTAAACTTTACTTATACTCTGATTATATTTATTGTTGCAGTTTATAAGTAGTCCTTAAACTTAGAATTTTTAATTGGTGATTATTTTCCACTGCACACGCACTTACTTTATTCACCCCCCTCTAGAGGTGTGACACGATCCTACATAATCCTATGCAACAAACATATTAATGTAGGTAGGATGATCTATGCTCGATGTTTAGAAATCTGAGTGAAATGAGCTTGGGTAGAATATTTCATACAAATGAATAATAGTTTGAACTTAGGAATTGGGGTGAGCATCGTGCGATGAATTTGCACAATGAGTTGTAAGTATAAACTGTACCAGACGACCCTGTGCCGAGTGAAAGAACTTGTGTGACCGACTTTAGAGCATTGCTTGAGCAAGCCATAGAACTGGGGTTGCAACAACTTAGATTTAGGCTTGGGTCGACAAGTGTGCGGTATGTTTGACACGAACGGAATGGATGGTAAGACTTATACGCTAGTCGGTCGGTCGGTCGGATAAATCGTGATTGACGATAGTGCAATACTTAATTTTTTGGTTGGATTGAAAATTTCTTGAATTTTGATGACCCCGTTGGAGGTATCATTGTGATTCATAAGACGAGAACACTTAAAATTTTCACGAGTAGCTTGTCCGACTTCGCTATCGCTAAGTTTTATTGAAATGCATATGTTTGAGGGACGCCTTGAACGTGTGCACGATCCAAGACTTAGTGATATGTTAAACTCGAGTGCAAAGACTTCGCTATCGCCAAGTTTATTAATATGCATATGTTTTAGGGACATCTTGAATATGTGCACGATCCAGACTCGCGATATACTGATCTCGAATGCTAGTGCAAGTGAATATGTTAGATTCGCATGGACGAGTATAGCGATTTGGATAAGTTGGCATCAGCCTAAGATCATCGTATATAATAGATCCTGCCCCGTGTTAAGCTATATAAGTTCCATGCTAAGGCGCACTAGAGACCGAGCCAGAGCTTGAATCGAATGATAGAGTCATTCAATAAAATAGACCCAACACATATGCGACACGAAACAAGGAAAAAAAGTAAGAACTTGTGTTCAAACGGGTCTAGTAATATGCTTGAGATAGATTTGATAGTATGCGATAGAACGGTTTGCGCTCATGAAGTCTCGAGGAAGAGACTTGTTCTGAGTGGTGTATAATATAATGACCCACTCCGCATCAATGCGGATAGCCAATTCAAATGACACAAGTACGACAACCCGACCCGTCTCGCACTGCGAGAAGACTTTCTTGAGGCAAAGGATTCAGACTTGGCCCTTCAGGAGTTTAGACTTAGACTTTTAAAGACGAGCTCGGAGTATCGCTCAGTCAAGGCGAAACATCTCTAAGGTGGGTGGCTACGATGAACCTGTCTTTTCTTAGCCTGCACACTTAAAAATACGGACGATACATTCTAGTTTCTAGGAAAATCACCCCTTGCATGCTAATAAGAATACAAGGCACCTAGCTAAGAGAATAATCCCATCTTGTATTGTTTGTATTAGAATATGAAAATAAAACTTGGCTTTTAATCAGACTCTAACATGCTACCTTAGCTTCGTGCAAATAGACTTCACAAATGCTTTGAGCATATCATTATATACTCTTCATAGTACACCGCTTCACATGTTTACACTGCTCATCTCATAGATTATGCCATGGCCTGGAGCACAACACAAAATATAGTTCACTTACCTGAGGCAGGAAGACTATCAAAATAGTCGTTCCAAGCCAAGAAATGGAAAACATCGAAAGGCTTCGGGACCATAGGATCGCCAAGGCAGTTTCCCGTATCGGTAACGGCTTAATAAGATTGAAAGAAACTATAAGAAAGTAATAGAAGTATCAAGTAAAAGAATTGGACTGTACTTATAAGAAAAGAAGAACAAAAATTATGGTTTAGGGTAGCTTGTAGAGGGTTCGATCCTGTGTCTACAACCATTCTCGCTCATGTAGATCAAAAGATAAGATAAGAGAACAAGATAAGATAAAAGACTCGCATGGTCATGGACAACTTGTGCACAAGGGTAGGGTTCCTACGGACGGTACGCTGGTCGCACTAGGGCCGATTCGGTCCGGACGAAACATTATGGATAGTCACGCTAATAGCCTAGCAAGGGTATGGCAGGAGGGCTTGTAGCAGGTTTGCTACCTGTGTCTACAACCGTCGTCTTCTACCCGACAATCGTCCAAAATAGCTTGTAGCGCCAGTGACCATTCATATAGACCAAGTTTGGCTCAATTGCAGCAATCCGCGTATGAGTTATTGCATTTTGCCTAATGAATCTGAATCTAAGTAATATGTCTGAATCAACCTAAATCTGTGAATAACACGTCTAAATTAACCTGAATCTGTGTATAACATGCTTGAACCACCTGAGTATCAATATCTGGGAAATATGAGTAATTTGTGCACTTGAGTCAGAACACGCTCGCGACACCCTGTATTTGCTCATGCGATTATGTTGATTCCTTATATATATTCGTGCTTGGCTTAAAATAGTTTAATCTTTAGACATGGAAGGACGAATGGTAAGTGGGTAAGTTTTATCGTGTTTTATTTTATATCGCATGGCACACTGCCACACGAGTTAGACTTTGTATCTTATGCCATGAAACTGATCCTAAGGCAAGACTAGAAAGACAACTTAATAATTGGTGTACGGAACTATTATAACGTGTTTGGATTCGTTAATCGTGCAAGAAGCCTCCCTACTAGTGCATTCATATACTGATAACCCACCAGTTTGCTTATAGGGTGCAAGAGAACCTCGTTCGGTGCAGAGTATTTCCTCGTGCGCGCTAAGGCATGGAGTTTGCTCTGGAGTCTTGGAGTGCTGTGTCCGAAGCTGAAGCACATATACAAGACATAATGTTGGAACATCGCCTATGTATCATCCCAGATTGTAAGCCGCTTGGCACGCCTTTATTGTTTGAGAGAGAGAGAGAGCTTGAGCAATTTGTAATCTTGGCCTATCACCGCATATAATAATTCATGATTATCAATAAAGAGCTTGTTATTATTTTATACTTGTGTTCATTCAATGCTTCCGCTATGATGACTCTGTAAACTTGTTATCTATCGCCTATTCGGGTTCTTATTTCACTACATTCGGACTATTTGTGCGACTTTGTAGCTTAGATATTTCCCTGTCTGTTCAGATCATGGCCTTGTGCGGGCGCAGTTTGTGCTCGCGCGATATCATGTCCTGTGGGAGCGCTAGCATGGTAATTCGCGCCTAGCGGGGACAACCAATCCTGCGAAAGATCGGGACATGACAATTGCACCCATAACAGCAGCTGTTGTTGCACCATCTACATTTGTTGAACCATCTCCAACAAAACTTAATAAAACTTTTCCAACTCTACTTCTGTCACCACCAGTTGTTGCACCACGACCTGCTTTGGCTCTCCTTGCATATGGTCCAGAGTATGTGGTTGAACCTATGGTTTAATATCACACAAATTAATAAGTTCAGTCTACGTATTTATAAATAAAATTGAGATGTCAAACTCTCATTTTGTATGACACAAACCTCTTGGGTTTACACCAGCAGCTTGACCCTTGCATGTTTTTCTGTTGTGGCCAAACTGAAAATATTTGCCATACATTCTTGGAGCCTTGCTATTTCCACCCCCGACCTCATCTCTATCTCTTTTCCTTTGGGTTATTGGCCTTCCAGCTGGTCTGACTAATTTTGGGGGTCTGACATGATAAGGACTTGGTTGCTACAAAATATGAAAGCACACATTAGTAATAAGATAAATACATGGTGAATGCAAAATACAATTGAGTTATTTATATTAGCCCATATTGAGCTATGTTCAAGTAGGAAGATATGATACTTATACACCTTCCTGTAGCTTTCCATACTGAAAAATGGGCCTACAAATCTGCACCAAATATAACAATTAGAAAGAACTCTACAAATATAACAATCAGAAAGAGGAACTCTACAAATATGCAATAACTGTCAAAACAAATGTTAACAATATTGTCAAAACAGATAATTATCTTATGAAATTTGCACCTCTGGAATGAAGTGCAATAGTAATTGCAAGAACACATGGGATGCCACTAATCTGCCAATAACCACAACTGCAAGTATGTTCATTTAAGTGTACATTCCATGACATTTTCTTGTTGTCTAATACAGTCCAAAGCCAATCAGTTAAGGGTCTTTTTCTATATTGGTGGCTTCTTTCTTTGTGCTCCAACAAGATACCATCTACCCTAGGCACTACCAGTCCATCCTTCCACAACAAACCTTGTTTTTTCCTATCAAAGAATAATCTCATCATCATCAAATGGAATTTCTCTACAAACTTACATATAGGAATGCCTCTTAGTTCTAAAATGCAAGCATTAAATGCTTTATAAAAGTTGCTTGTAATGTGACCACACTTAGATGAAGTATCAAAGTATGATCTTGCCCGATGAGTGACATCTTCTTTATCCATCCGGGCTTTAGCTTCAATCTTGGACTTTTCCAACTTCTCCATCGACTCCTTGAACTCAACCTCATTGTATGCCCTTGCTGCCCTCCAAGTAATTTTCTCCAAGTTTACTCCTGGGTGGCTCTTCTTAAAGTTCTTGTACATATGCCTAAAGCAAAACCCGTGATGGTGGTTATGATGCTTGAATACATCAGCCACAGCCTGAATTAACCCTTTTTGTCTGTCAGAAATTATGGTGAGAGCTTTTGGGTGCATCATTAGATATGGAGCAACAATGTTAAGGAAGTTAGTTCATGTGTCCTTGCATTCATTTTTGCAAATATATATTGCAATAGGAAACAATCCATTGTTTCCATCGAAGGACATTATGGACAAACACATACCACCATATTTTCCCTTTAGAAAGCATCCATCTAAACCTAATATGGGTCTACAACCATTAACAAACCCATCCAAACTAGCTCTATAAGCTATTCAAAGAGACTTAAATTGTTATGTCCCATAATCTCTAGCACAAGTTGCTATAGATACAGGATTGGACTTCAACACTTGCATACATAAATTTGGAGCATCCATGTAACTGTCTTCATAGTTTCCAAGCACCTTCTCTAGGCATATATGCCTACCATGCCAAGCAGTCCAATAACTAATTCTCACCTTATGCATCTTTAGTATCCCAACTCTTAAACAACTAGGTGTATAGTTTGGATGTGTTCTAAATGTCTCTAACATAACACTAGCAACCCATTTAGCATTAGCTAAAGGATGCTTGATGCCATGATAGCTCTCACATGTGTGGACAAATGTACCCTTTTTATACCTAAATGTCTGACCATTTGGAAGCACTGAACAATATACCCTCCATTCACTTTTTTTATCTTTACACTTGTAACTCTGAATATGTTTGGTATTCTTCTCCTGAGTTATTGAATAATTCATGAAGATAGCTTGGTCTTTTATGTAGTCCCTACATGCAACAACGGTTGGCCATTCCTGTCTTACATACAATTTGTCAAGAACTAAAGGTTCATCATCATCTTCATTCTCATACAAATCTTGTATTTTAGCAGCAAAGTTTTTAAACTCATTTGTACCCCCTAAAGTCTCCCTAATAACCTATGCAATGTCATCTTCATCATCAGCATCACTGGGTACATGTTCCTCATCATCAGATTGCACATCGGAATGATACTCTTCTTCATGGTCCAAATTGTTTAGGTATTTTGGGAATCTAATGTCTGAGGTATCTTTATCAATATGTATTTGACTGCTACTAGGTTCATCAGCAAAGATAGGTAACCAATATGTGAGTATCCATCTTTCAAGCTCAGACTCCACCATTCTAATGCACATAAAAACAACAAAATAAATTAAACATCATGATTCACAAGTTTATTCTCTGAATTAAAAAAAATCATATAAGACCCCAACAACGACAACCACCATAGATTCTTTAGGACCACATATAAGTTGTCAAGTTCATTCAAAAAAACAACCTACCACTATTCCCCCTATAACAATAACTAATAGGAAAAAAAAACTAGTCAAACATGACAGGAATATGCAGTATCGGTAGAGAAGAAGACATACCCAACACAAAAACCCTAGATCTATTACATATTATTTTAAGTAAACTAACATAAAGACAAACAACAATAAAAAAAATTAACCTTTACTTCTGTTCAATAATCTTCTTCTCTTTGTATTTGGGTTTTACGGAAAACCCTAGGTTTAGGTTCTAATTTTTTTTTTTTTTTGGTAAAAATGATGAGTTTTGCGCTGAGTTTGGTATTTTTATTCACCCACTTGTGGGACCTAGAGAAAACAAACCGTCTAGACCTGGAGAAAATCCTCCAACTGGTTGAGGGTATTTTGGTATTTTAACATATTATTTAACGGTTTAATTGGATTTTACATGGTCAAACGAGTCAACGTTACTCGCAAGACCCAAACACTAATTATAAGTGTTATGGAGACCAAAATGCAAATATTATAACTTATTGAAGATCCAAAGTCTAAATATCCCTAGATTAAATAATAAATTATTAATTATTATTATTATTATTAAAATTAGTTATATTTTAAAAGTAATTAAAAAATAATGAATTTATTATTTCCAAGTTCCATTTCTTTAAAATATGCAAATAACGGATTTATGATTTGTTCACTTCTAACCTTCACTTTTTTAAACACATCCAAATAAATTAAGTGAAAAAATAAAATTACAAATGATGTACATACGCAATATATATATATGTAAATCATGCGTACACAATATATATGTAAAATATAAATTTTACAATTTTTTACTCCGACTTACTTCTCCGAACCAAACAAAGCTTAATGGAAAAAGAAAAAGAAAATCAAGAAAGACGAATGATTCCTTATTTTGTCCATCCTTCCATCAGTCCCTTGCAATCAAAGATAGAAACTACATTAAATTTACTTTAGCAACAAGACAAGTCTGCCTTTCCAATCATTTTGATTACACCAATGGCCCCCCGTCAATTGCAAATTAACACATCCCCATCAGTGGGTCCACGTGCCACAGGTCATCTATAAGACTAGTCCAGAAAGACGGACGGCCCAGATTCGTCGGACCGGGCTGGAGGAGGGAGGAACAGCATAAACGCCAAAACTGTCCCTGCAGCTTGTCCTCCTTCAAAACTTCTGTCATTTTCCGATCCGGCCCCCAATTTCGTCACTAATTATTAATCCCTCCTTCCAACGAATCTCCAGCTGGAAAATTACTTCCTCGTCCAGAAATGGGAGAGAGGGGCTCCAATTAGTCCTCCCAAATTTGGGTTTTTGGAGGGAGGGAGGAAGGATGCCGGCGACTTCGGGGTTCTCATTCAGGTCGGGGGAGAAGAAGGGAGACTCGGCGGCGGCGGCGGCGGGGGACGGCGGCGGCGGGCAGCAGCGGAGGGACCCCTACGAGGTCCTCGGTGTCGCCAGGAACTCCACCGACCAGGAGATTAAGAGCGCGTACCGACGCATGGCTCTAAAGTAGGTCCCTTTTTTTTTTCCTTTTCCAATTCCGAAATTTGGAGTTGTTTTGTGCTAAAGGACGCGGATTTATTGTTTGGTTAAAAATTTGATTTGGTACAGTTTGGGCCGCTAAAGTTTTGAAATTTTTACAGAGTTTTGATTTGATGGGTTAGGGATTTTGTAAACTATAGATCTGGAGAGATTGTTCTACAAAGTTTGATCTTTTTTGACCGTTTGAGAGTAATTTGGGCACGGAACTATTTTAGGGTTTAGTTTATGGGCATTTGAGACGATGTGGTTTGGATTTTATATTTGAAGTACAAATCGTATGTGTTGAATTACCAGTATTTGATTTGAGGTCAATTTGTAACTTGGAAAAGGAAAAAGAAACAAACTTGGTAGGTTAAACCAGGGTTGCAATCCAGCCGAGCTGAGTTGAAGCTTGACATGTTCAAGCTCCGGTCGTACGATCTTGTAATTATTTAACCGAGTTCGAGCAGGGACTTGAGCTCGTCTCGAGAGAGAGCTCGTGATTTGCTCAATCGAGCTCTAGTCAAGCTGAGTGTATTCTACATGCAATATAGGAGACAAAGCCCATTAGGTCGGGAGTATTTTGTATCAAGTAACAAACCTTGTAATACTAATATCAGTTTTAGGCCTAGAGCTGTGTTTGGTCTAAAGTAACTAAATACTTGAGTTGATTCGAGTTCTAGTTGAGTTAATAGCGTTGAGCCAAGTCAAGCTTCACAAGTTTTGAGCTTTTTCCTGAGCTCACGGGTTGAGCATCCTATGTTCAAGCTTGGCTCATTAAGGAATTTGACCTCATTCCCACGTTCTCTCTTTAAGGAAGCTGACTTGAGCCAAGTCGATTCAAGCTCGCAAGCTGCTTTGGTCATTTGCATCCCTAGGCTAAAGGTTAAAATATCAGGATGGATCAAACACTTATGCCATATCGCATTGTGTCGGACACGTATGAGACAAGGCATGGACATGGCAAATACATTAAGTCATGCAAAGTGTGTTGTGTCCTTGTCATGTGTACGAATCATGTTGTGTCCGTGTTCATGCTGCATCTCCCAAATAAATCTTGGGGACGACATTTAAGACCAAGGGATTATGACTGTATGAATTTTAATTTAAAAATACTTATGTTTTCTTCAATATAACTTTGAGGTGCCTACATAAAAAGTCCAATTAACATCCATCAAAAGTGTTGTAGTGTAATCAGTGTTTTAAAACCGGAACCAGTTGAACCATAATCTGGTTACAGTTCGGAATGTTTCGACCACTTGAACTGGTGGAGCGGTTGAACCGTTCGGAACCGGATCAAACAGTTCGAACCGTTGGTCGCGGTTCATGTGAACCACTGGGTTCACTAAAGAGCAACCAAATATATTGAGTTGATTTTCTTTTTTTTTTTGCTGATGTAAAGACTAAACTGGACCTTTGTAATAAAAGACCACCACCACAATCACTAGATTGTTTAATGCTTTGTGTCAAATTGCATATATATATATATATATATATATATATATATATATATATATATATATATATATAGTGGATTTGAGTGATTATTTGTTTCTAATTAATCGGGCTCAAACACAAGTTAAAATCATGCTAATTCAATATGATGAATTGTGACAATCACAAGCCAAATTGTCATATTGACCTACTAATTGTGTGTATTAATCTTTGATACACACACACAATATATATATATATATATATATATATATATATATATATATATATAATCTACGATTGAGATTTGTTTCTGTTACTGTGTGTGTATCAAAGATTTAGCACTTTGGTAGCCATTGTAAATGTCTTCTTTTTGTGCCACATAATTAGTAGGTCAATATGACAATTTGGCTTGTGATTGTCACAATTCATCATATTAAATTAGCATGATTTTAACTTGTGTCTGAGCCCGATTAATTAGAAGCAAATCATCACTCAAATACTTGCTCCAAATTATAGTAAGAATTCAATTATTTACTAGAAAAATTATTATTTGTCCACTTCAGTTGACCTTGAAAAGTCTAAATAGTACTAGAGATATAAATTTTAGTACATATAAGATAGGAAAATAAATATAATCTTAAACATAATTATTTCGTCGGCATCTTTGAACCGAATGATTCAACCGGTCCGACCGGTAAAGTTTGAGTTGACCGGTTCAATGGTTGAACCGGTTTTTAAAACATTGAGTGTACCCCCTTGAAGACAAGACTATTTGGCCTTTTTCGCCCAATCATTAAAATATGAGTTAAACATTGGTACACCAAATACCAAAATGTTATTGTTAGTTGCCCCTATATGGCAACAAGCTATCTATTTTAGCAAGCAGTTTGGCTGGTTGCAATCCACATTTTCCAATCACTTCCATTTACCCTTTTGTATTTTTTACTATTTAGATGGATTATAACGTCTATCTCTGGTAATGATAGTCGATGAGAGAGAGGTGAAATAAATGCTTACAACAGAGGATAAAATGGTCAGATGGCACTAAGTAATGATCAGCACTACTATTTATCCAATAACAATTCCTCTTTTACTTGATCTCGCTCCCAATGCTTTCCTCTAAAACACTTTTTTTATTTTCCAGTCTTACGATTCCAGTCTTTCTATGTTGTAGCAAACTGTAATTTTAACCCAATTTATATATGTTACTGATGATTTTGTTACTTTGCTATTGCCTCATGCAATATACAAATAAAAATGGTTTTTGCCACATCAGCATGTTCATTGAAGAAACATGTCAGTGCCTGACTTAATTTATCTTGAATGAGGTATAATTAAGGTGTAGTGTAATATCGATTGGCAGTGTCACCAATCCTTTCCAGTTGCGGTGGAATCTTTATATATCTTGAGTTCCTATGACTGTCCTCCCCAAGATTAGAGATCCCATCCCCATCCCCATCCCCATCCCCATCCTGATCCCAATCCCAATCCCAATCCCAATCCCAATCCCAAGTTTTGAACCTACCCAAAGAGAGCCCATACTATCCAAGGATTTAACTGTATGCTTTCATTTGTATACAAGAGTATCCTTTTCTAAGCTTACATTTAATTGACTCCTCTAGATCCCCTTGTTTCAACGTATGGTGTATGGACACAAATATAACACAACATGATATGAACACGGGTATCGGGGACATGGACATGAAACTGATTTTGGAGTGTCCTAGACTCCTACTGTATTTTTAAGTGTCTGTGTTGTGTACAATTGGTGTACGACGCAACATTGATTCAACATTGATTTTTAGAGTCCCTCTGTTTCCTAGGTTTCAAGTTTCAACTCCCTAGTAAATAAATGCAAAAAATTTATGTGAGAAGAATGTGGAATGAGTTCTTGGACTGAATAAGTAGTGAGATTACTCAAATTTTCATGAGAAGAATGTGAATGGGTTATAGGACTGAATTGGTCACCTCTATTTTGTTGCATACTTGCAATTCTTCTAAGTTGATACAAAATACAGGGTTATATCAATTCCTTAGTTCCGTCATTCTGGAAACAGGTCTGTCCATCAACAATGTGGAGATCTCTGTCTACTTGGGGGGTTTTGTGTGTTTTTTGGGGGGGGGGGGGGGGGGGGGGGTGCAGATTTAACTGATTTTTCTTCTCTTATTTTTTTATTTTGCTTCTTAACTATTTTTTTGAGCCTTTGTTGAATTAAGAATTGGTCCCACGATTATATTTATTGTCTTCTTTCATGGGTGATATATAGAATTGGAGTTATTGAAAGGACAAACAAATTATTTGAGGTTAATATTTATTCTCAATAATTGCGCTTGTTCTGATATTTAATGATTGTTGGTGGTTTCAGCATTCTGATGATTTCTAGTAATAGGAAATGGCTGCCAAGTTTGGTATATATAATTTAAATCCTGTTTTGTTTATGTGATCCCATTGATATAATTTTGCAAGGAGATATAGTGTCTTATAAGAATTTTGCTTTTTTACATTACACTTCATACTTTCAATGAAAAGAATGTCGCAACTCATGGTAAATGAATTATTCTCCTTATTCCATCAATTAGATAGGTGAGGAAAATATCATCTCTCAGGTTGTCTCACAGTAGATGCATTCAATTGACTGTTAAGAGCTATGATCACTTAGTCATGACTCACAATCTATTATACAAACCCATGATAGAAACGCTGTCTCATCTAGTCTTTAGTGGTAGAAGTGGATGATAATAGACTCTCTAGAGAAGGATAGCAAGCTGGTTAGAGCAGTCCATTGTGTTTCTCCTTTTGCATTGAGAACTAAGATCCAGGAAACTGAAGTTTTGTCCTATAGTGGGGTTCTGTCTTATAGTGGGATTTCCATATGGGAAGGTCAAGTTGGGGATGAGAAACATGAGATCCAGTGGCTTGTGTTATAGTCCATAATTCAGGTTTGGTTCACTCCTAATGTAACCAAGATGCCTCATCAGTATGTTTTACTAATTTGCAATCTGTTAGCCTTTATTCTTCAGCTTCATTTTTTTTATCACCAGCGCGATCACTATCTGAGTCTTGTTTTCTGCAATTAAAATTAGATGCAGAACCTAGACGATAAAATAAAAAGTACTATTTATAGCATTTAAATTGTATGCCACCCTGACATCCTTCCTTAGGCGTTAATTACTGTAAATGGTTTATCTATCAGGAACTTTACTCGGCAAGGGCTAACTGGAAATGCCCATGTTCTCTTCCACTTTAAGTTCATGCAAGAAAAATGTCGTAGGTTCAGTTTTTTCATTTTCCTATGGTCTAAAGGGCACTTATCATTTCATTCTCAATTTCACCAGGTACCATCCTGACAAAAACCAAAACGATCCTGTAGCATCTGATGTTTTTAAGGAGGTCACTTTTTCATATAATATCTTGTCAGATCCAGTCAAGAGGCATCAGTATGACACGTCGGGATTTGAAGTAAGTTGAAGGCTGCATGTGGAATGCCTATTGCCTAATAGAGCTTGATACTGTATTCATTTTTGTCTTTCTCATAGCTTTTCTGAAACATATTTCTTTGTTTACTAATAAGTTGATATCTTCGTGTCTTGCATCTACCTCTTTACTTAAACTAAGAATCTCCTAGGAATACTG
The DNA here is from genome assembly GCA_036927795.1 of Iris macrosiphon. NCBI lineage: Eukaryota > Viridiplantae > Streptophyta > Magnoliopsida > Asparagales > Iridaceae > Iris > Iris macrosiphon. The sequence goes on from JAYESA010000010.1 coordinate 87,342,113, forward strand.
ATTTTAACTGTTGTAGTAACTACGAACGTGTAACAATTTGGCTCCTTTGGCTGATAAATGGACAATTTTCTTTTAAGATTCGCTATCATATGTCTGCACTCAGTCTCAAGGTGGTTCTTTCTTTTGTCTCTCTAGCTTAATTCACACTACCTGTAAGGTGGTCACCAGACCCATCAATTGGCCTTTTTAGCTTTCTGGCAAGCCTCTCTTTGTCATATATATATTTGTCTTTTCAAAGATCTAGCCACTATCTCATAGAGGATTGGTATCTTTCGTCTTTCCCATAGATTTCAGTATCTTTTGATACCGATTCGGCCGATACCTGATACGATTTGACATGTTCCGATTCGATAGCGACCAGTACCAATATTGACCGATACCGAAATTGGTCTCTTTGCCAGTCAATTTGTTAGAGAAAATTGAATGAAAAAGACCAATCAGAAAGGTCTTTTCTGTTCAATTTCGTAGAGAAAATTGAATAATAAAGACCAATGAAAAAGGATGAAAAAGAATAGTAAGGTTGTAAAAGCAGCTAATGAAGAAAAAATATTTATCGCAGGTAAACCAAACAACAAAGTTGACTATTATTTCATTAGATTTCAAAACTACTAAGAAACAACACACAAAAAATAATTAAAATTATGTCTAAATTTATATATTTTTCCAAATTTTTAACATTTTATTAATAATTATTTGCTTTCTGATATAAAAAAAAATGTAGATACTCTGTTCCGAAACCGCCGATACTGCGAATCTCGTTACTCATAGGAAGAGTCCGATTCCGATACTACGAACCTTGGTCTTTCCATCATGACAATTGGTTGCTTCTCCTAGGGATCTTGAATTTTAGTAATGTTAGCTGACCAATTCCTGGGGAAAGCCTCAAAGTCTGTGACAATAGTGGCAACTGAAGTTGGTCACTGATTTTTCATCAGAAGCTCCTAGCATTTGAAGGATCTAAACTAATGCTTAACCATAACCAACCAATTGTTTGAAAAGATAGCACTAATCATGTTTCTTTAATCCAGGCTATTGAATTGGAAAGCCAAGAACTGGAGCTTGATCTTTCAAGTCTAGGTACTGTGAACACAATGTTTGCTGCCCTTTTTAGGTAAAACAAGATACTCAAATTTGTTACTTTAATGTTGCATCTCATGATACGTGAGATCTGTGTGATATTATTACCATATTTGATTTGTTTGTACTAGCAAACTTGGCGTGCCAATTAAGACAACTGTATCAGCTACTGTCTTGGAGGAGGCATTGAATGGCACAGTACATACACGCCCACTTCAGTTAGGGCAATCTCTATACAAAAAGGTGAATGGTTATTCTTGTTAGCTTGCTTTCACTATTGCTCTATCTCAACATATGGACCTTAAAATCTGCTCACATTGGACAGGTAGAAAAACAATGTGCTCACTTTTATTCTGTAGAAATAACAGAATGGGAGGCCAGGATGGGAATAGTTTGTCGAGTGCATTCAAATGAAAAGAGCAAATTCAAAGTAATTCTTCAATGTTCATAATATTTTTCATTGAAGATTCTCCATATGGCGTGGAAGTTGTATATGTTAGATACTTATATTACATGATTATACTACTTTTTTCTGTTACTTGTTGCTAGTTGATAACTATACTACATATGATTTATGTGGAGGGCTTCTCCCTATAGTGAGGAAGGGGTTTTACATTTTACCATGACATTCTCACTGAAACCTAACAAGGTATGCTTGAAACCTTGTTAATAGAGTAGCCATTTCTGAGTAAAGTTGACAGCTACAGCAGGACAATTTCCTTCATCAGTTGTATTGGAGATTCTCTTTCTTCTTTTCCCCTCTCTACCATCCCACCTTCTGGCAACCTTGTGGCTGCAATTGTGGCCTCATATTGCAGCTTTTCCTTTGTTTTGCATTTGCTTGCTGCCACCATTGTCCAAGCAGCTGCTATTTCTTTGCTGTATAACTTCCTACACAATCCTTGACCATAGCTATCATTGTCCATACTGTTGCCGTCTGCATCTGACACCGGCACTTCTTACTACCATCTCCCCCTCAAAAGAAGGAAATAACCAGGAATTCTGAAGAAACTTTTGTTTTGTTTTTTCTCTCTTGCTGACCAGGGTAGGTTCTATTCCTAAGTGTTACCAGTCTAACACTGATGCAGATATTCTGATAGATATATGAACATGATACATTCTGACTTGAACAATACCTTGTTTTTTTAATCTTTTCGATCTTCTCAGCTACTAATCTGATTCTGCTCCCTTATTATCCTGTGCTCAGTGTTATATTAAGCTATTTCATTATGTGCTCTGTCCAGGTTCACTGATCAATCATAATTAAGTGGCCAATTAGTCGAATTATTTGGCCGCCTACAAATTTAAGTAATTGTCCACCCACTTTAGCCACTTAGTCAGCCAAATATTTGGCTTCTTGATTCCCTATTAATTTGACTTTTAGAACACTACCTGTGATCTTATTATACCTTCTAACACCTATACAGTGCATCCCTAGGTCATAGTCTGTTCTGTTGCTTCTCAACCAGTTCCCAGGAGAGTTCAAGGAGCTTTGACGTGATCTCTTTATTGGCCTCATATCTGCTCATTACTGGTTCTGTTACTTTTTTGTGACTGCTCTTTTTACTGGCCCTAGTCGAAGAATGACTACTGCCTCTGCTGTTTTTTTGGGCCACTGCTACTACCTTCTTCTCTCACATTTTAGCTGATCTTTTAAGATCTTATTGAACTTTACTTTCCCATGCAACTGTTGTTATAACTTGTTGGTTTTATTCATATGCTGCTGTCACAGGGATTGATCTTCACCAGTTGGGGGCATGTTATTGATGTTGTGATTACTGCTTCTATTCTCTTCAGCACCTCCTAGTTGTATGTTATTATCCATTTCACCAACATCCTATATGTCATAATTGTTGGATTCGATATTCACATCATACCTACTATAGTATTATAAGCTTGGACCAGCCCCAATTTTGGTGTTTTGGAGTTTTGTAAGGCCCCGATATGGGTCTAGTTATTAGCATCGTTTGCAGGTTTGGAATGGCTAGCTTTAGGCGCATCTATGTTGCAAGGGCATAACTATAGTGTTTTGTCGGCACGGCAACATGGGACACGAGTGTTACTGTATCTTTGGAGTGTTCATCATGTTGTTTTGAGAAGTTACTCCAAATATGATTACTTCAGTCTGTCCAAGTGCCCTAGCTGTTGGACACATGAAATTTGCCAATGGCTAGTCGAATGGTCAACAACTGGGTTTGGTTTGAGCAGAGTTTGAATCAACCAAACATTTATTTCCAGACTGGTCATGCTTCCTGTTCAACCCAACTCGACTGAAGCCAGCTTCAAGCTTGATATTGCTATCTAGTGCATTTACGTATTCGGTTCTTGAACATTTCTTTGGTCGTTGTGACTAAGCCGCCATATTCTGATACTATTGAGTTTTTAGTCCTGATTGGTTTATAGCCCATAGGCAAGGTCTAGAAGATATAGATCAGGTTGTTCTAAACTTAACATGACATTTGCATCGAGTTTCCTCATACTTCAACTTTACCTAGGAAATGCTTGTTAGTTTGGAGACCCTCTTGAAGTTTTCAAAGTGAATGTAGTTCTCCTTGGTCTTCCAGTTTGATCCTCCATGGTTTCGGCTTTATCTAATGGGTCCTTCATATTTTTGTAACTTCCAACTTTAGGAATCATGCAGCTACAATTTGACACACATGCACTATAAGTTGTCACATGCTATGTTGTTCTAGTTAGTTTGGAGACCCTCTGAAGTTTTCAAAGTGACTGTAGTTCTCCTTGATCTTCAAGTTTGATCCTCCATGGTTTCGGCTTCATCTAATGGGTCCTTCATATCTTTGTAGCTTCCAACTTTAGGAATAATGCAGCTACGATTTGACACACATGCACTATAAGTTGTCACATGCCATGTTGTTCTGGGCGCGAGGCGAGGCAAGGTGACATGTCTCCAGCCTCGCCTAGGCGCCCCTAGGCGTCGTCCATGAACTTGGGTACTTCATTTGGGTACTTCACTGTTGCGTATATATATTTTTTCCAGCTGCATATAAATATTTGACCCTAGGCAACCCTAGGCGACCGCTTAGGCGATCGCTTAGGCGACCATTGCTACAGCCATAGGAAAGTTACCAAGGTCAAGGCGGTAGGTTTTTTACATGCACGCCTAGCCGCCTAGGCGTCGCCTGTGACAACATAAGTCGCATGCATTAAACAACATATTAGTCTCACATTAAATGGTGAAGTCGCTGTCAAAATCATCCAACTTAGTGTATTTGTAGTACTACTTAGGTAGATACCTTTGGGTTGGTTAATATGTTAGATTTCCTTCAAGTTATTAGACTTTTTTTATTTATAAAATACATCTTATCTCTGTGCAGTTGTTGTACTTTGAGATAGAAGATAAAGGGGGACTGAGCCTTGCATTACAGGTATCCCTTCTTTAATCTGTTTCTGTTGGAATACAAGTGAGCAAAGTTATAATTTCTGCTTCTATTGACAGCATACTTGCTTGATCCTTCTCAATTGTGATTAACCATTGTAGTGTTCCATCTGTAAGGCTGCATTTGTAGTGTTCCATCTGTAAGGCTGCATTTGTAGTGTTCCATCTGTAAGGATCTGCAATGCAGATAGTTTACGCTATACTGCCATGTTGATTAATAGTTTGATATTTTTTATGTTGTCTAATTTTTGCCAGTTGGTGTGTTAAATTTGAATGTGTTGCTTCTTTAACTTCCTAGTTATATGAACCTTCATTGATACCATTTGATTTTTTTTGAACAATTGCAATTGGTTAATAGATTCAGATTCATATGCACTTGCTTTGTTTTAAAATCTGTAATTCGCAATCTAACTGCCTATTTCAGTCAGATGTATCTCATTGGCATATGTTTCTGTAAAGGAAAGTCCAAATGCCTTAGGATCTTCAACTGATTGTCCTATATTTTCATCATATCATCCAAGCCTTCCCCCATCAGAATGGGGTCGGCTATTGAGCATAATAAAGCTCCATAAACGACTTAGACAAGTTTTATGACCAACTATTGACCAAAAGTTAACACTCTATGTGGGTGCCAAATTTCTAGCAAAGATAGCAATGAGTATGAGAGGCATGCATACAACCTAGGCATCCACTTGGCTAGTAGGTAGATCTACCTTTTCGTTTGCAGTTTAAGCTCATACAAACAAGGATATACTCTTTAAGCTTGTAACTCGTGCAACGAAGGAGCACTCTCCAAGTTCCCCTAGACTAAGAGTCTCTACAAAGAGGTAAGATGATACAATTGCTATAGTTTTTTTCATGATCTCTATGACGCATTGAACCCAAGAATGAAAAGGAATGACAATCCCAATGACCGTCCTATTAATATTCTAAAGTACTAATGTGTCAGTTGCAAAGCTAAGCATTTGACTGCACCATAAATTTAATCTATTTTGAAATGTATTTTTGCTTGGCCTCTTGACGTTTACCTTTTTTTCGCCCTTTCTTTCCTCTTTTTGAAGTACAGTTTGTAGGAATAAAAAATTGTAGCTTCTGAGTTGTGCACAGATACTTTTAACATCCCTCTGCCCCTTGGAAAGTCATGTTAGGTGAGTCTTAGTTGAAACAGCCAATAATTGCAGCATTGGAAGTATATAAGATTCCATTCATTGGGTACATCATATGCAGCACCATGGCGACCCCAAACAGCGGTTCTTTAGAAGGTGAAGAGTGCTAAAATAATCCGAACCCTGACAATATACTGATAATCATTTCAGAACAGTATATTTTCAACAAGAAGCAACCACATTAAATACTACATGACCATGACAGCTATTAAAATTGACTGCTATTTATTGAAGTTCAAGACCATTTGCAACTTAACTGGCTAAAACTTGCTCAAAATTGCATTGAATGGATTGAGCTCCTTTATGAGATACACCATAACTAGGAGATCAGATGGAGCTCATGCCAATTAACCCTACTGTATTTATCAAGATATGCTAGCTGAAAATTATGTTGGGCAGTAATGGAATGGTGGGAACTTACCTTTGGATGGTTAACGGCAATCCGTATGATGCATCTGCAGGATTTTTGGCTCTTGAGGTAGAAGAAGCTTTATCTGGAGTAACCAATTGGCACTTAACAGCTATTCACAGCAGTTTGTTGGAAGTTGGAATCCTGACATATGAATGAGGAGCTGAAGGTCAATGGAGGTCAGCATTTCAGTAGTTATTCGTGACAGTTATCTTGTCGAATCAGGCCTAGTAGCTAACCCAACTTTATGGAATAATCCATGCTGTAGCCTCTATTTCCAAGCATGGTTCGTAGCTTCGGTATCGGTTGTATCACATCATTTTTGTCATGTCCAATTTGTACCCCTGCCAATACCGATACCTACTGGTGCCAAAATTGTGGCTCTCTTTCCAGGTCATTTTTGCAAGAAAAAAAACTGAGAGAGAAAGAAGTATGGAAACAAGCAATATAGACACAATGATTCAATCATTCCGAGATCAACATGCTACAAGGTGTAGATAAAATTCATCGACACAGTGCAGCCATTATCGTTTGTGGAAGTTGTATACTATAAATTCACAATGTTCATACATCATAATATTATTCCATTCAAAACTATATATTATGGGAGTTCTTTGACTAGAAAGTAAAATGAACAACAATATAACAAGTAATACATAAGTTTATGCCTAAATGTATCAATTTGTTTTCTAGCTATCTAAATAACTTTGTATTGTTTTTTCACTCTGTGAACCGAAACTACCGAAAGCACCAACACAGATACTCATAAGTAGGTTCTGGAACCGATACTGCCAACCTTGGTTCTGCTTGGTTTCAAGATGAATACTCAAAATTGGAATGGAAGGAGAGATTGTTCTTGAGAGATTGATGGAAATTGCATATTGTAAACTCTCACATCTGCTTGGTTTCAAGATGAATACTCAAAATTGGAATGAAAGGAGAGAGTGTTTTTGAGAGGTTGATGGAAATTGCATAGTGTAAACTCTTACATCTATCAGACATACTGTAAGGAGTGCTGAATGTAAAGAATTTGGAGAATTTTCATTTTGCATCATATGGAAAGCATGTATCCTAGCTCTACTACAATGTTTCGAGACATACTCAAAATTGGAAGGAAAGGAGTTTTTTTTGTTTGAGAGATTGATGGAAATTGCATATTGTAAAAAGTTACATCTTTCAGACATACTGTCAAGGAGCTCTGAATGTGAAGAATTTGGAGAATTATACCTCTACTTCAAATATGTAGGTTCAGTAAGTAGGTGCTGATTACATTCATTCTAGATCAGTCCAGCACTTGGAACATGGAAGGTTATTTCCGAAACAGCTAAAATATCCTGCTAATAGCATGAGGAATGTACAGACTTTGGTCTGATGCTTGGTATTAGGACTATAGAAGACTAGACAGTAGTTATTGCAATAGTATTCAGACACATGGCCTATCAAATATTAAGGGAATTATTGCTCACAGTTTTCGACAAAAATTGAAGGTTTGTCCTTACAGATTCCACACAACTATACTGGGAGTAGCACTCTGGATCATCTACAATTATTTTCAAAGACCAAGATGTCATAGTCATGAAAATCTTGAGACATGTCTTCGTGTTAGAGGCGCACAGTTTTACTATTCAAATCTGGGAGATTAGTATCAAATAGTGTTTTTCCTGCATCATGAATATGATACAGAAATTCGAGAGATTTAGCTGTTACCGTAACAGCCAAACTAGCCAACTAGTCATTTCCTGCATCACAGTGTATAAAGACCGAGAGATCCAATAGATACAGCAGTAGCAGTGGCCTCAGCCACCGAACTATTGACATTTGGTCTTCTATGGATGGTGACTGACGGACTTGGAATAAACTCCTAGAATAGTTCAGTGGGTCTCTTACCTTTCAAGATTCAAAGGGGAGTCTCTTGGCTTTCAAGAGGCACCCGTAGTTCAGGTACCCCATAGATCGATGATGATGGAATGCCTAAACCTCTCGTGAGTTCTCATGGACATACTCCGGCCCATGAATATTTGTCTTCTCCCTAATCCCAATCTCTACATATGAAGTTTATTCCAGGTTTCAGATTTTGTACTGCAAACAAATTTCACCATCATTATCATCAAGCATTCTCCCATAAAAAGCGGGATTTGCTATGGAGCATAAGAAACTCCATAAAGAAATGGAAGAAGCTTTCATGACAGCCTATCAACCTAATAACGTCCCTTTTTGTTAGTGCCAAATTACTAGCCAAGGTAGCTTTTGAATATTAGAGGGCCATGCCATATCAATCTAGATGGCCATTTGGCAGGTACATTGACCTATCTTTACCTTTTGGCAATGCAATTTAAGCTCATGCAACCAAGGAGCAATCTCCTAGTTTCTCTAGACTATAAAGATTCTAGACAAAGTGGTAAGACTACAATTTGCCATAGGGAATTGCATTCATCAGTATGACACACTAAGCCAAAGAGTGAAAAGAAATGACATCCCCAATACTAAAACGAAATTCAATAGCCAAAATCGTCTTTTGCAGTTGATTTTACTTGAAAGACAAATTTCTTGTAATACTTTGTATTATAGGGCTGAAGGGACAAACATTGTGTAATAGTAGACTAGGTTTCATTATTTGACCTATTCTCTACTAAAATCCATCACCACAAAATCATTACAACATTTCTATGAAATCCTAACATTTTGTCCCACAATGGATATGAGATGAGAGTTTGCTTGGTTTATATATGACTATTTGTTGAATGTTTGAGTCTCGTGTACATCCACGCTAACCATTTGGCAGGTGGTTGTCAAGTAGTGTGCATATTGAGGCCCATGCACAAGTCATGTCATGGTTCGCCTGTGGGGTGGGGCATGGCAAATTGAATCGTAGCTACCTAATAGATATGTCATCTGTGTCGTACTGGGTTTATCTAGGTCATTCCACAGGCCGTGGCGAGGATTTCATGTCCTTTAGTGGGAAGATTTTGTAACCCCAAGATTTAGTCCCACTACGGGATATGAGATGAGTTTGATTGATTTATAGATGAATATTTTATAAAGGTTTGAGTCTCAATTGTACATCCGGTTAACGATCCTTTTCAAGTGGATAATCAAGTGGCGTGCACATTGAGGCCCATGCACATGTCATGTCCTGGTGTGCCTCTGGGTCAGGACGTGATAAGTTCCATGGCCCAAGTTCCGATTATGGATAGGACCCCCCCTGTGCTCAGTAAGTCATCTGTTTCAAGTGCCAAGAAATGATACTATTGGATAGTTGGCTGTGGCAGCTACCTTTAGCGCTATCTTACCACAAATGCCATGGAATGACGGCCCTTCAGATTCTTTTTATCAATTTCCAGAGAGTAACTAGTATCACCTCGCGCTGCAACAATGAAACACCTGATCAATCGAGTCAGATATTGTCAAACTTCTATGTAGCTGGAAATGTTGGTATAATACTGTGATAATCTTAAATACATATTCTGTACTCTGTAGTCCATTCCTCATTCTGTAAGAGTTTGAGTTTCTTTATTGATAAATAATAATAAAAGATTGTTGAGAAAACTGTCGAGTCAACTATTGGTTTCTTAGACCTGCAGTGGTGATGAACCAGCAGCAATATTGACCTGCGATAACTTTTTTATCATGTAAAGATGGTATTTGTAATGCAAGTTGAGCATGTGATTTTCCACATATTATGGAAGGCACAGGCACACTGTATTTCCATATGGGTAGTAGCGGGTTGCTAGTGATAGATGTAAATGCTACTGCTCATGATTGAAGAAATTGCAAATTGCAGTATGCTGGCTTAATTGTGCATTTACATTGTGTCTAAGGCATCTAAGAAGTTTAAAACATTCTCTCTTAGGTGGGGATTTATTTTCAGAAAGGAACTTCCAGTAGGACCCTTTTTTTCATTTTTAGGCCAAACCCTTTGGAAACTTGCAGTTTCCGTGACCCCCATTTGTAGTTTAGTTGTAGTTGAATACTTGGATTGGATTGACATGGTAGAGAGGCAACTTCATTCTGTTTAAGGGTCGTAGCTATATGACTTTAGGAATCTAAGTTCTTGGAGGAAATTGAATAACCAGTATAGGACGTGATGGATCTAACTTGAAAATTGACCAGTAAAGAATTATTTCTTTCATGTAAGTGGATGATATGAATTTTTCTCTCTCTGTGACACCACCCTCTAAAAAATGTGGTCTCACTTTGGAAAGGTTCAATCTTGGGAGCCTCCATGTAAAGAATCTGCTTGAAATTGATGCTGCAATCATGAGACCAGATCTGCAGCATATTTCGTACAAGAACTCTGGGAATGCATGAAAGCTCAAGGGTTTGGTTCTTTAGCATGTGATGCTGTTGTGCCCAAAAGCTTTATTGCTAAGTAATCCTATTGTTGGCCAGCTTGAATGTAGTATGACACACATGCTACTTTTCAGAATATGTTAGTCATCTACGAGATGATTAAACAATGTGCGCCATCTCGTATCACTTAGACCCTCATCTAAATGTTATCTGCTCTATGTGTTTAATTTAGTTGTTAAGGCTTACCATTCATAGGATATATTGTAACAGAAACCGTCTGCTGCAGGAAGACAGTGCAAAAACTGGAAAAGTTACTTCTGCTGGGATGTTTTTTCTTTGCTTTCCGGTGTATCGATTTGATCAGACTAATTTGGTAGGGTTGACGACTTCAACAAATATTTCAAAGTGACTTCTTAGTTTCTAATGTTGTAACTTTTCATAATTGCTCTAGATGGCAGTTTCTAAGGATCCAGATGCTGCTTTCTTCAAAAAATTGGATGGGTTTCAGCCATGTGAAATAAATGAGCTGAAAGCAGGCACCCATGTATTTGCTGTTTATGGTACGACCGATTTCCCTCCTAAAACATAATGCTTAGGCACTTTAGTTTAAAATGGTATACTGAATTTTTGTTTTCACAGGTGACAACTTCTTCAAGAGTGCAAACTACACCATAGAAGTGATGTGTGCTGAACCATTTTCAACAGAAAAAGATAAGATCCGAGATGTAGAGGCAAAAATATTAACCAAAAGGGCGGAACTATCCAAGTTTGAGATGGAATACAAAGAGGTTCATATTTCATGATATGCAGAAGTTTACTGTTTTGATTTCATTAAATTTTCCAATTGAATATTAAGACTTAAAACTTTGGTATGGGCAGGTGTTGGCACAGTTTACGGAGATGACCAGCAGATATGCACAGGAAATGCAGACAGTGAGTTCCCAAATTCATGGATTTGTCATGGATAGATTGATATTTGCTTGTCTTTATCCTTAGCAGCAGTATTATTTGCCTTGTTATCACTATGTTAGATAGATGACCTGCTGAAAGAAAGAAATACAATCCATGCATCCTACACAACCATCTCGCCCCTAAAGCGAAGTTCGAGTAGCAGTAAAACTAGAACTTCCTTCAGGGCAACTAGAGGGGAAGAAGAAGGCCAAACCAGAGAAAAGAAGAGAGACCGTCTCAAGAAGAAGAAATGGTTCAATCTTCACTTGAAGGTGGACAAGAGAAAGCCATGTTGAATACTGTGAGGACTATCTAGCCCTTCCATAATGTTCTCTCTCTCTCTCTCTCTCTGTTTCTTCTACCTCGTCTATGCTTTTAACCATCTAACCATTTCTATCTTGGTGTAGGTTGTTTTTCATCTTTATATCAGGATGTCCTCATGGAATACTCGTAGAAGCAGCACACACAGCTTGATACTCCTTTGCATCTTTCAACATTTTGGCCGTCCTTAATTATTGCTGCAAAGATTGTGAGACTGTGTGAGCAGAAGGCCGCTACCAAGCCTTTAAACATTTTTATCCTTGATTCTCCCTCACTCTGGAGCTGAAGAGGGAGTTTCTATGATCTGTATATGTTAAAATTGTAGAATGTATAGGATACGGGCACTGGGCCTTCCCAACAGTTGCAATCAATTCCTTTTTGTCATTATTGTGGTGTAAGTTTATTTTCTGCTGATTATCATTTGTAATTGCACACAAGGAGTTGATGCGTTTTGCTGTCATATGTCATCATCCTTCTTGATTTGCTTTATACAGTTAATTCAATGAGTCATTATAGTATCATTTGTCGTAGCTGGTTCTTCTACTAGAAAAGCAGCATTTTTCATCAGAAAATAATATATTGCTATTATGTTCTGAGCTTAATTATTTTCTCTAATGTGATTTGATTCTCCGACTCAGGGATGGCTAGGCTCGCAAAGCTCTATGGTGGGCAGATTAAGAGTTGCAGGAGTTACTGAGCTTTATCGCTACATTGGTCCATAAATATGAGGTTATCAGAGGCTTCTGAGTAAGTTTTGGCTGGGTTGGTGAGCAATGGAGTTCACTGCACAGTACGGGTAATTGATGCATCCTTCTTGGATCTTGAAGTTTTGAAGTAAAGGTTGCAAAAGGGTCCTTAGAGTATTTCTGTAGAATCATGTTAGTTCAAGAGAGGAATCAAACTGCCAACTTGGTCAGCAGAGCAAGAAAAGGGATATAGATGGATATATATGACGAGTTGCAAGTTTCTTTCCCGGAGCATACACCATAATTATCCACGGTCTATTGAATCTACTTCCTCTCGTACCAACAATCTTGTTGGCCACTCCTAATCTCCTCTGCTCAAAATCGAAATTTTAAAAATTTAAAATCTGTTGTCAAACTGATAAAACCAAACCGAAATTAGCCACAACCAGAATCTAACCGAACCATAATCAATTTGGTTTGTTCTGTTGAATTATTTTTTATTTTTTAATAGATTAAGTTCAAAATTAAAATTATGGTTAAATTATATTAAAAATTATAATTATTATAATATGTTTGTTGTATTTCAAAGTTGAATTTAAAATTAGACTAGTTGTTAAATTACCAAAGTTTGACTTAAAGCAAATACATAGAACTTTTATTTTTCAAAATATACACATTTAAATCATAAAATATGCACAAAATTTAGGGTATATAATAAATGCGCAAGTCTTAATTCGGTTTTGGATTGAAATCGAAAGCCAAAACTGAAATCGAATATTTTCTTTTAATATTTTCAAAACTAAAATTGAACCGATTTTTTTTTTCTAAGCCGAACCTTCTCGACCAAAAACTGAATAATGCTCACCCTACTCCATACAATAATGACAAAAAAAACGGATAATACCCAATTATTTCTTCAAAGAGAAGTTAACAATCATCTGCAAAGAATAGCTACAGGTCTATTTTGTTGCTTGAAAGTGGTGATGAAAATAAAAACTACAATATGAAATAAATTTTATTTTTGCAAGATACAAATCGAAAATTTCAAAGAGGTTCGCGGACGTGACATTTTAAGATTCAAAACCACAGAACACCTCCAACACCTTTTCTAACATTTAGACTTTCGAAAATAAGGGAAAAGAAAGTTGTATGATCGATGTTATTTATTAACTCTCACAGTGAATTGTCACTTTGAATGCTCATAGTGAATTGTCACTTTGAATGGTCACTTTCAACCAACTAAACAAACTTCCGCAGGGCCACTGATACAAACAAGAAGCAAATGTCTCTGCTCAGGGGAAACAATAAAAACTGTTATATTCTTTGAACATTTGTAGAAAGAGAATTTTGAGCATTTCTTTTTATAGAATAATCAATTTCTACAAGCTGGTTTTGGCTCATATTTATTATCTTATCTAAATAGGGACATTTATTTGTATCTTCTCATTGAGATGGAAGGAGTGCAACCTTTTCAGTTGGCAAGCAACAGTATTCATCAATGCTCAATGACTATTTTATCAAACAATAGTAGTCAATTTGACAAATTTTTTACTAACATATTATAACAGATTAAGCACATAATCAGTTTATAAGTAGATATTATGCAAGATGCAACGAGAAGCCAGATAGGAACTAGCCAAATAAGAGGGTTTTAGTTTTAGTTTTAGTTTTGTTTTTATAGTGAAAGAAGTTGTGATAGAAATTTTGTGTCATTTCTTGATGATCTGGTGGTATCAATATCGGAAATTTTCATACAAAACATAGCAAAATTAGAAAATTTGTAGAATGAGAATAAAAACGTTTTGGCAAGCAACACTATTCATCAATGCTCAATGACTATTTTATCAATGTAGCTATTACAAAACAATAGTAGTCAATTTGACCAAAATTTTACCAACATATTGTAACAGATTAAGCACAAAATCAGTTTATGAGTAGATATCATACAAGATGCAACGAGAAGCTAGATAGGAACTAGCCAATTAAGAGGGTTTTAGTTTTAGTTTTAGTTTTTGTTTTTACAGTGAAAGAAGTTGTGATAGTAGTTTTGTGTCATTTCTTGATGATCTGGTGGAATCAATATCAAAAATTTTCATACAAAGCATAGCAGAGTTAGAAAATTTGCAGAATGAGAATCAAAACATTTTGGCAAGCAACAATATTCATCAATGCTCAATGACTATTTTATCAAACAATAGTAGTCAATTTGACAAATTTTTTACTAACATATTATAACAGATTAAGCACATAATCAGTTTATGAGTAGATATTATGCAAGATGCAACGAGAAACCAGATAGTAACTAGCCAAATAAGAGGGTTTTAGTTTTAGTTTTAGTTTTGTTTTTACAGTGAAAGAAGTTGTGATAGAAATTGTGTGTCATTTCTTGATGATCTGGTGGTATCAATATCGGAAATTTTCATACAAAACATAGCAAAGTTAGAAAATTTGTAGAATGAGAATAAAAACGTTTTGGCAAGCAACACTATTCATCAATGCTCAATGACTATTTTATCAAATGTAGCTATTACAAAACAATAGTAGCCAATTTGACCAAAATTTTACTAACATATTGTAACAGATTAAGCACACAATCAGTTTATGAGTAGATATCATACAAGATGCAACGAGAAGCCAGATAGGAACTAGCCAAATAAGAGGGTTTTAGTTTTAGTTTTAGTTTTTACAGTGAAAGAAGTTGTGATAGTAGTTTTGTGTCATTTCTTGATGATATGTTGGTATCAATATCGAAAACTTTCATACAAAGCATAACAACGTTAGAAAATTTGCAGAATGAGAATCAAAACGTTTTGGCAAGCAACACTTTTCATCAATGCTCAATGACTATTTTATCAAACAATAGTAGTCAATTTGACAAATTTTTTACTAACATATTATAACGGATTAAGCGAATAATCAGTTTATGAGTAGATATTATGCAAGACGCAACGAGAAGCCATATAGGAACTAGCCAAATAAGAGGGTTTTAGTTTTTAGTTTTTTAGTTTTAGTTTTAGTTTTAGTTTTGATTTACAGTGAAAGAAATTGTGATAGAAGTTTTGTGTCATTTCTTGATGATTTGGTGGTATCAATATTGAAAATTTTCATACAAAGCATAGCCAAGTTAGAAAATTTGCAGAATGAGAATCAAAACGTCGAACCATAGGACATCTTTTTAATTCTCAAAAAATAGATTCAAGAAAAACATAGAACCATTGGGCATTTTTTGGACAGAAAACTCTAACCATTGGACGTTTTTAGGCATTAAGCAGTGTGTGGGGGGGGGGGGGGGGGGGGGAGAATGTTCTCATAATTAATTTTTTTTTCCAAAGAAACGATCTACCAATTGTAGGACATTGTTGTTGATATCCTGTAAAAAGTGAGTATAGTAAGATTTGAACCCTCAATCAACCTCCAAAATCTTATTACTTCACTAGCTAACCACAAGTCCCGTATATTTTGATATTTTAAGTACATATACATATAGTATATATGTTACGCTTTGAATTTGCAATCTAGAAAATATTTCCACATCCATGTGGCAAGCTCAAATGTGTATTTCAATATAAAATTCATCTTTTATTGGCTTGTGCAAATGGGTGTAGTGGCCCATATGGTTAAGGTGGTGGAATATTTTTCTAGAGGGTAATGTTCGAACTCTCATAGAAACATTTATGTTTTTTGTCACTATTTTTTTTGGAATTTCCTTTAGGAGCCCTTAGGAGCGACTCAGACTCGGACGCGGACTCGGACGAAGGGCACAAAGTGGCACTTTGATGACACACTTCGCATGACACGAGATAATACTTTTGTGTGAACTTATGCTATTTGTGCTCGTTTTTGTGTGAGTTACAGCTCAAGCGGAGCAAGCAGTGCTAGCAGTTGTGCACAGTTGCCTATGATTACGTGTAGTGCACGCGGAATGCATGGTGCGCGCTGAGCAGCGCGGGTGCTACCGTATGGGTGCTTATGCGGGGCATTCCGTACGGGCGCTGCACATATGCTCTCCACGCAGATGCTACGCATGGGTGCTTCACACAAGAATGTTGCTCTGTGTACAAAATTGGCTGTTCGTTGCTCCAGGAGCATAATTACCATTTAGTAGGGGGTTACTGTTGTAACTGTCCACTTGATAGGGAGTTATTCTATGGATTTATTGCTAATTATGGGTAGTGGACTGCTAGGTGTGTTTGGTTCCCCTATATATTCAAATAAAATTTTATTTTACAAGATAGAACTAGAGAGTATATGCTACGTTAGGAGAGCTAGCATCAGCCATTCCAAGCAACGAAGTATTGTCAATTTGTGGAGTCCAAGTTTGTTCATGCAAGAGTGACAATGAGCATTCAAGAAGTTTTATCTTTTGAACTTGCTTGTTTCTAGGAGAAGATCGACGGAATAAGATCGAATCTTGCTTTGAGCAAAAGTAATTTTGATCACCCCAACGAGTTGTCATCTTCAACATCTTCTTCATGTTCTGTTTGCGTCTGTAACAGGTGTTGTAATAGCAAAAATATTGCAATTTCATTAGATTTTTCATTTTTTAAGTTGTAATCTTCTTTTTGTGCAAGTTGTTATAAGAGTCATTATAACAAGTTATACTTTTCAATTTTCTATATGATCTGTATCATCTTTGTAACCATAGGAATAATAACATGTAATAAGTTTGCTGACAAAATACATCCCTCCGTAGGATATTTTTGTGTTAAAAATGCACTTCCATTGAGAATTTTTATTTTTTTTATTAGTGTTTTGTTAATCCAAGTTCGGAGAATTTAACTCCCAAACTTAAGAAAGTATCCTACCATATGACGTTTGTTTGCAAAATGCCCTACCATATGATGTTTTAGGTTACAAGTGTTGGAGGCGCTTAACGAAAAATATCTCTTAGCTCAACAACATATTGAGTTATACCAACCACATATTTCTAAAGCTTTTAACAGAATGGTGAAAGAAAGAGTGTTCCAAATCGGTGACCTCATTTTAGCAGTAAGAAGACCAATGGTCATGACACACAAATCAAATAGCAAGTTCGAGCCTAAAATGGTAAGGCCCGTTCGTGGTGGAATCAGTATATTCCAATGGTGCGTATAGACTCGTGAAACCTAAATATAGATTTGCTAATGATGCAGATCAATGGTAAATCCCTGAAGAAATATTATGTCTAAATTTTGGGTATATTAAAACCCATGTCTTCCTTTCCCCAGCTGATCATAAATACATGTGTTTATTTCTTCCAGCAAGAAATTTATTTCCCGCAGAGTACTTATAAAAAGTCTATTATCCATTTTTAAGATTCTTGAATACGTTAGGGATAGTAGATCCAATTGAAATTACTCTAACACGTAGTATGAGAAAACATCAAAAGTGTCTTTAGGAGACATTTTGTTACCCCTAGCATATTTTTGCTACTAGTAATTTCCCCCAGAGGAGTCAGTGAAACTCTTCATTACCTCGACCTATTATCTGTATTCAAAATCTTTGAATACGCAATGGATAATAGATCCTCCAAAATTCTCCGGTGGAATAGTCCTCAGATCCTATGAAACATTTTCGTTGAGATCACAAACAAAATCTTCCACAAATAAATAATCGTATTCTTAGATCCCATTTGTTCTAAGGATGTCTCATTATTAATCTCCAGTTGGATTGAAGATACTCACTTTTTGAATATTTCATTCCTAGCTAGGCTGAGATATTTCCTACAAATGGTTCACATCCATATTACCTATGAACTATTATCTGTTCATTCTAGGGTGCAACTCGGGCGGGTTGCGTCGGGCTTGAGCTCAACCCGAGCCCAAACCGATGAATCATAAGCTTAGTATGAGCCTGAGCCCGAACCGACCTCGGGTTCAACATATGTAGCCCACGACCAAGCCCGGATGATCGGATTGGGCTCGGGTTGAGTCGGGTCCATCGGGTTTATCAGACTCCAATATGATATTTGAAATAATTTTAAACACATAATCAAATAGCAATCGAGCCTCAATCATTTTAAAATACAAACTGAAATGAGATTTAGGATAAGGAGTTAAAGAGTTTGGGTGAAGAATTTTAGGTTTTAACTTTTTATTTAAGAAATATATATATATATATATATATATATATATATATATATATATATATATATATATATATATATATATATATATATATATTAATTTCAGATTTTGGGTGCTTTGGGTAACTCGACACATAAATCCGAGCCTAACCCGATTTATGATCGGGTTCAAATATTTTAACCCGAACCTGAGCCCGAATATATTCAACCATAACCCAACCCATTAACAGGTTTACCCGATCAGGTTCGGGTTTAGCCCGCCTGAGTTGCACCCCTAGTTCATTCTCCTCAGTAGAGCGAACTCGTCATCAAAAGAAAACAATAATGTCCACATCACCACTGTATTTTTTTCTTATTACCATAGAGTGATATTATACCATGTCCATATTACCTATGAGTAATATATTCCTATTGGAATCCTAAAAATCAAATATCTTGCCATGTCTATATTACCTTTGAGATCTAAACTATTGACTTTCTGCTATCGTGCTAGTAATTTCATATTACCTCTGATAGTGTCCCTTTTTAATTTATTATCCGTAATTAACTCTAAGTACGTCATGGGTAATAAGTCCACTAAAAATTTTTAGTAGAAAGTTCAAAAGAATGCAATATTATACTACGTCCATATTCGTATTCTTTTGAACTTTAGTATAATGTTCGTATTCATAATTGTGGTAAAGGATTTATTCTTCTTATACTACGTCCATATTATAATATCAATTAGATATATACTAATTTATTATCCGTACATAACTCTAATACAATGTTCGTATTCATAATTGTGGTAAAGGAAAAGAAAGACAGAGGGTTACAAATTCTATGTATCAGTACACAGTTCATCTATTCTTCTGCGGATGGAAGATATGGCAAAAACTTTCTTAACTCTGGCACGGCATTCAGCTTCTCGCCCAATAGCTACAGGGTCCCGAAAGTGAGCAAACTTCTCATGTTTGTCTTCTAATTTCTTCAAGGTAGCCTCCAAAGCAGCAAAAGATTTTTCAATCTTCTTAGTTTGTTTGCATATGGTCTCCCGCTCTTTGGTGGCCTTCTCAAGATAAGATTCCAGTTCTTTATATTTGCTTTAGAGCTATTCAATTTGTGCAGTTATTTCGGCCATTTCTTTAGTTAGAGATCTTACTTGGCCAGGCGTTTGACTCCATTGTCAGTCAGTCATTTATGCTCGACAGATAACTGGTGGAGATCATGCTCCAGGGATTCTTTACCTTTAGCATAAAAGGTTCTTTCCTGAGTTATGACATCAAGTAGATGGTCATGTTCTTCAAGCACCAAAGCGTATATGTCTGTTCTTTGTGCTCATTAAAACTCTTCTAAGCGTTGTTTTACTTCAGTCACCTTCTACAGCAACAAGTCGGCCGTTTGCTTATAGCTAGGAAGAACTTTGAGAGCATTTATTTGGCCCATGGCAGATATCCTGGTCCAAGATAAAGATTTGTTCTTCTCCAAAATCTTCTATACCCCTTGCTTTGGAAGAGTATAAAAACTTTGGATGGGGATTGTTGCCATCTCGTCTACCTCAGCAAGAGTAAAGGATGTAAAGGGAGTATAAGCAGAAGGAACTCCAATCGGCTGAGGATCTTATTGACCCAAACTGTTCATACTAAACCTAATTTTAATAATTGACTAAACAATGATCTGGTATAACTCAATATGGCACAAAAACTGAAGATCGCTGCATTGTTGTTACATCACTGAAGTCAAGCTGCTACTTGGATAAAAGATGACATTTTTTAGTCTATAAATTTTTTTATTGAGTCTAGGAAATGATATACATCGAGCCGTATTTGGAAACTAGAGGTTTAAATTATTTCCATCAACCACAGTCCAATTAAAATAGACCAAATCCTATTTCAAGTCCACCTTTATCAAAACTCCAAAAGCCCAAAAACTCACAAAAAAATATTCTGGATATGGGTAGACCGAACTTGGACAGAACTCGGTCTGGGACTGATCTTGGTCCGAACTAGGTCAACTCTGATTTGGTAAACCCTAAAAACTAGGTTTTCCTACAAACCAGGAGCTTAACGTTCAAATTTATGAACGTTGGGGACCGAGCTCGGCCTAAAATTTCCTCCCATCATCCTCTACATAGAGCTCCATTTCCACCATTTCAATCTATCTCATTCACTTTCACATCTCTCTCTATCTAAGCTATAATCTTCTCCATCTCCAAAGCAACAGCTTCTAAGTTTCTAAGTTCCAAGTTTGAGTCGTTTAGAAGTTGTTCAATTGTACAAATCTTAAAAAATTCCAAGATCACCTTCCTTTCAAGAAGCGTGAAGTCGGCGTGCTCTTCGTATTAAAACACGACTCATAAGAAGTTACAAATCTTCGGATCAAAGATTGTGTTTCACTTGATAGTAGATTCAAAACCGAACAAGAGTTCACGGGACTGGATTAGTCCTCCAAGAGAAAAACCAGTATAAAATTTTTGGTGCCATCTGATTGCTCTTATTGCCTTACTTACTTGCAAGCTTAGTTCTTATGTTTCGCATATTTATATTATTGCTTGCATAGTTAGTAGCTATTTATTTACTTTGTCATACTCATAATTTTCTAGTTGGTAATAATTGACACGGACTATATTCACCCCCTCTATAGTTGCCTTCAATTGGTATCAGAGCAGGTTACTTTTTACATGCTTTAATTCCGAGAGTATTACACATGGAAACTATAGAATATATCTTCACTGGCGAAGGCCAATCCATAAATAGGCCTCCTTTATTTGATGGAACCAACTACACTTATTAGAAAACATGTATGGCTTTTTATCTCATATCACTAGACTTTGACCTTTGGTTAATAGTTGAGGATGGCTACAAAAAGCCTGCTAGAATTTCTGTAAATGGTAATCTCATAGATAAGCCTAAATACAAATACACTGATCCGGAAAAAATAATAATCCAGTCTTGATGCTAGAACTGTAAATGCTTTATTTTTTGCCTTAGACATTACTGAGTTTAATAGAGTATCTACATTGTCGACATCGCAAAAATAATAAAGGTTCTTTTCTTTTATTTCTTTGCAAATTGACAAAGTACAAGAGAAACGCTATATAAAAGAATCTAAGTACAAAAGATCTGGGATAAGTGTGACAGTGGAGATTGAGCACTGCAGCTGCTCCTTTACTTCGTTGACGATCCGGGACCAAGGAAGGGTCAACGAGGCTTCGGCGGCGCTCTGTCTCCTTCTCTTGTAGAGGCGGCTAGCTCTGCTTCCTCTTTCTTTTATGTGTGGGTGTGTGGATCTCTCGATGTCCTGTATGTGGGAAAAAATACCCACTATTTATAGCCTTCAACAAGGCATCACGTAGGCGCATGTACGTGAATTGCATGGCACATGATACTGCAGGCGGATGAGAGTTGGCAGGATCATAATGACGCATGACACAATAGACGCATGACACACTTAGATACATAGGGGCGCATGATACTGCGGGTGCATGAGACACCTAGATGTAGGAGGGTGCATGGCATTGCTGGCACATGAGACTCCACTTAGACTGTTGGCGCATTGGCCAGAATCCTTGAGGCACAAGTAGTTAGATGACTGAGGTACATTATTATGGCGCATGGAGCAAGGTCTCTAGGGAGCATTAAGCAGATTTTCCATGCTTCTACAAGACCCCCTTTAAAGTTTCTGAACTTTTAAAATTTGTAAGTTTTTTATAAGTTCAGAATACTTTGAATAGAAGCATGGAGAACATGGGTAGAGGAATTATTTTGGTACGCATGTGAGGCATCCCCATATGCGGCACATCTGTGGAGTACTTTTTCTTCAGCACAGGACATTGTTTGACGGATCTGGTTGTTGGGTGCATAGAGTAGCCTCGCTAAGTGCATTAGACTTCTAGGCGTATTAGACTGTTGGGCACAACAGAATGGGGAGAAGATTCATTCTTTGACCCTTAGGTTCATTCCATGGTCTTAGTGCCCAGGAGCTCGTGAGCTATTAATGGAATCCCTGCTATAAATAGATGACTAAGGAGAAGGAGAGTAGTGCATTTCTCTCTCTTCGTCATGTCTCTGTTGAAGTTATGCACGGGGAAGTCCGTCGAGCGGTTCGTCGACCCTCTCCCTCTGATGGTCGATCACCTGTCGACCGTCGATGAAGGTATGAAGCTCTTGCACTTTATTTTTACTTCTGGGTCACTCGGACACTCTCTGGGAGACACCCATTCGCACCACTCCTGGCACTGTATGGCCCGACACACTTGGTCGTAGCCGAAGGCTTCATCTTGAGGATGCACTGACGGCGGGGATTCTTCCTTGGCAGCGTGGGTGAAGTTATCTTCGGACATGCACCTGAATCATGCGCCAAAATTTGATACGCGATCCTACAGTGGGGCATATTGGCCTCTGCATTGCGGCAGTCACCTTGGCACTGTGGCGGTAGTGCACCTTAACACTGATACGCGTGACACTGATGATGCTTGTGCGCAGCTACTCTGGCTGATTTGCTGCTTGACGCATGATACTGATGCACACTTTTGTACGGTCTTGCAATCATTATGACTTTGGTGTGTTGGTTTATGTAGGAACTTTCTTGGACTGCTCTGAATATGATGGAGCATGGAAGGATATCATAGTCATCGTTGTTCGTGGTGAACATACGCATTATCCGGAGGATTGTCTGCGATATTCCAATCTAGCTCACTGTAGCTTCTCTCCGTATGCGGCCCTGATGTGTTGGCTGGATCTCGGATCAAGTCCTGACGGCCTATCTTAGTGTCAACGACGGGGCTAGTTATTCCAAAAGGGATTTCTAGTCGTGTCCTTTCATATGACATAGTTGGTTTTGTAGAGGCTTGGCTCTGAGTTGCAAGCTCCCTTGCTTTCCATCAGTATAGATTCTTTTCTCGTGCTATGGCCTGTACTGAGGAGTCTTGCTGGAGTAATGACCCAGAATGCGTTGAGCTATTGGCTTCACACGTGTTAGTACCAAAAGCAGCATAGCGGGGGTCCCCTTCTTTTTAAATGTACTCATGATCTTGAATATTAATGAAAAATCCTTAAATATAATAGACTTCCATATGTACTCATGATCTTGAATATTAATAATTTTTTTGCCTTATTTCCTGTTTTGAATTCTTCTTGTTGCTATAGATATCGCAGTTTATGAGTACTATACCAGAGGTATTATGGATATGGTACGATGTCATAACGACGATAATGTCAAGCCCTATCAGAGGTAATATGGACGTGATAGTTTAGATTAGTTTCATTAAGGAAGTTTGGTGGGGACACAATCTGCAATGGTAGGGATACCATAGTGTAGGACCAATAGCTCAGGCAAAGAGTCAGACTTAGTGTGGATGTAATTGCCTTCTTTTCTCGGGGAACACGAACAGCTTGTAGTTAAGTGGTGAACTACTTGTTTTGTAGAGATTTGGTGGAGATATCAATCAAAAGGGACCAGTGAGAGATAATATGGACGTGACTGTCTTCTTTGAAGGAAAGAACGGCTTACAGTTCAGAGGTGTTGTGGACGTGAATCATTTTGCCTTGGAAGAGTTTTGTGGATCCGTTATCCTTTACGCACTCGGGACTCCCGGGTATGGATAACAGATTTATCTGTATACTACATATTGGTTGTAAGTAGTACACTTTTATGTCCCTTTGGTAGGGTTTTTTTTATGCCAAGCTTTAGGCATTGTATTTCTTTAGAAACTTGTCGTTGATTGGCATCATGAGCAAGTCACCGTTAGGCTTAGCTAGCATGTATGCGCCATTGGAGTAGACCGTCTCTACCACAAAGGGACCTTCCCACTTGGGTTAGAATTTTCCTATTTTTTTGTAGGTCATGATCATTGGTCTTCTTACTGCTAGAACAAGATCGCCGACTTGGAAAGTCCTTTCCTTCACTCTCTTATTGAAGGCACCAAAAAGTCGAGCTTGATATAGCTCAATACATTGTTGAGCCAAGAGGCATTTTTCGTCGAGTTCCTCTAATTCTTGTAGGCGTCGTCGATGGTTGTCTTCATCGATCAGTTGATTGAAAAGTGCCACCTGAAGGAAAGGAATTTGGGTCTCCAAAGAAAGTATATCTTTGCTTCCATAGACCAAGAAGAATGGCGTACTATTAGTCCGAGTTTGGACCATCGTGCGATAGGCCCATAGACATTCACCCAGCTTCTCATTCCAGTCACGTTTGTTAGTTGAAACAAACTTTTTGAGTAGCTTAATGATCATCTTGTTGATTACTTCGGCTAATCCATTCGCTGCTGGATTATAGGCGGTTGAAGCTATGTTTTGGATTCAGTTTTTATCGCAAAATCAAAAGAAAGCATGGCTTAAGAACTATGGACCGTTGTCATGAATGATCCTGCGAGGTAAGCCGAAGCAGTAAATGACGTAATGTTTAAGAAACTGATCATATTGGATGTCTTTACTTCCGTAAGTGGAACTGCTTCTGCCCATTTGGAGAAATAGTCTGTAATAGCTAGGATGAATCGATGCCCCTTAGATGAAGGCGGACTGATCGGTCCTATGATATCCATCCCCCAGGCCTCGAATGGCCAAGATATAACAGTCTGGTGGAGGAACTCCAAGGGTTGGTAGATGAAGTCCGCATGGATTTGATACATTTGACACTTCCTTGCATATTCGACAGCGTCTGCCACCATTGTTGGCCAGTAATAGCCCATATGTCGGTGATGGTCTTGAAGCTTAGGACAATATTGGTGAGCACCACAAACACCATCATGAGCTTCACGGAGAGCTTATTTTGATTCTGCGTCTGATAGGCATCGCAGTAGAAGCCCGTCATAGAAACGGCGGTACAATATTTTAGTGGCTATATCATAATAGAATCGGAGGGAGCATCTTCTAACGGTGATGGCATCCTTCAGATCATTCATATGGATTCCATAGACTGCAAAGTCTATAAATATGAGTCTCCAATCTTTGATATTGGTATCAGTGTCCATAAAGTGGCTTAGTTTAAAGCACAAGTTGCTCTTTAGGCAGACTAGTTCTCGACCCACCACTGTGACTAATAGATGGGTCTTGTTTGGAGCCGCCAAAGAGGAAACAAGGCGGCGAGTGAGTCAACTTCGATATTTTGCAGTCGCGACACATGTTCTATGAAGAACTCCATGAAAGTGGAAATTATGTCGACGACAGCCTAGTGGTAAGGGAGTAAATCCTCGTGCCGAACTTCGTACTCGCTGCAGACTTGATTGACTATTAATTTAGAGTCTCCATAGGCTTCCAAGCAGTCAACCTCTAGCTGTTTGGCTAATTGAAGCATAATAATAAGAGCTTTGTACTCTGCCACGTAGTTAAAATACGGCTTCGTCAGTGAATATATGCGATGGATGGCCAATTCGTTAGGAGAAATTAGCACTATCCCCATTCCGGCCACGATGTTGCCTTTTGGTCCCGTTCTGGAAGCACCGTCGAAGAACAATCGCCAGACTACTCCTTCTGGTATGACAGTGTTCGAGTCTAACATCTCATCGGGGATTCTGTCATAAATTTTCAAAGTTTTCGATACCGTATAAGCTGCTAGAAAATCGACCAATGCTTAGCCCTTGACAGCCTTCTGCGGGACGAACACCATATCATAGGGCGATAGCAGGATTGCCCATGTAGACAGGCAAGAGTTAAGTGCTCCAGGTTTGGTCATCAGGACTCTGAGGGGGTTCACTCGAGAGAACATATGTATGGTTTTCCCTGTCAAGTAATGGCATGTCTTTTGGACGACAAACACTAGAGCAAGATACTATTTCTCGACCGGATTATATTTGTTTTCTGTGCCGATCATAGTTTTGCTGAGGTAGTAGATAGCTTGCTTGTAGCCTTCATTATTATTTTGAGCGAGAAGAGCACCGATAGAATCATCCATTGCTCGGACATAGTAAGACGGGCTTTCCCACGACTGGAGCAACAAACACCGGATGGTCCATAGATACTTCTTAATATCATTAAATGCTTGTTGACACTCCTCTGTCCAGGCGAAAGAGAACCCTTTCTTCATGAGCTAAGTAAAGGGTCGATGTCGTCCAGAGAGATTTGCGATGAACCTCCAGATGTATGCCAGCCTTTCTTGAAAACCACGGAGTTCTCGTAGGTTCTTCGGAGGGTGCATATCCAGAACAGCCTTGGTTTTCTCAAGGTCAATATGAATGCATTTTGAGGTTATGATAAAGCCCAGGAACTTGCCGTTGGAGACCCCAAAGAACGACTTGGTAGGGTTCATCTTGAGCTGGTGGGATCGCATTAGTTCAAATACTGTCCTAAGATCATGAAGATGATCATCTTGGAATCGGCTCTTGACAGTGATGTCATCAACATAACATTCTACTGTCTTATGCAAGTGGTTACGAAAGATAGTGCTTATGGCACGTTGGTATATGGCACCTGCATTCTTCAGACCAAAGGGCATCACTGTATAATAATACACCCCTATTGGTGTCCTAAATGACGTGTATTTCTCATCGTCTGAAAATATTTTGATCTGATTGTAACCCGAGAACTCATCCATAAAGGACATACGCTCAAATCCATAAGTGTTATCGATCATCACGTCTGTGATTGGGAGAGAAAATTCGTCCTTTGTTCAAGCCTCATTTAAATCACGAAAGTCTATGCAGACTCGAATTTTACCGTTCTTCTTGATGATAGAGACGACGTTAGCTACCCAATCTGGGTGTTCTTCTTCTCGAATGAAGCCACTTGCTATTAACTTATTTACTTCAGCTTCGACGATGTTCATAATATCTGAATGGAACTGTCGTTGCTGCTGCTTCACATGCTTGGCGTCTAGCAGGATGTTGAGCTTGTGTACTGCTATGCTTGGATCCAAGCCTGGTATGTCCTCGTAGTTCCATGCAAAGACGTCAATGTATTCCCTTACCAGCTGGACAAGGGATTTATGCTCTTCTGTTGAAAGATTTTTACTAATGAAGATGGGTTTATGAGCCACATCATCGCCCAAATCCACTTGTATAACCTTGTCTTCAGTAAGAGGCTCCCATTTTTCGAACCATAATTCCCACAGGATTTTTAGTTTCTGAGCCCACGGTTCTATTTTGAAGAGTTTGATTGGATGCGCGTCGTCCTCTTCTGGATCCGCTGATGCCATATTACTGGATAATACTTGTTTGAGTACCTATCCGATGCTAACTTAGGAGTCCCAGGCGGAAGATCGCGAAGAGTAAAACTGTGTGTCATCTTCTCCCTTCGATCCCTCAGGAGTGGTATGAGGAGTGATATACCCTAAACTATGGCCGGTTAGTTGGTAATACGTCTCTGGTTTTTCTTTTGGGGGCAAAGTGATGCAGTGGTAGTCGTCGACCTTTGCCATAGTTTAGGCCTTGGTTACTCTTCAGATCATATCCCATTTCCTGGACAATACGCTTAGTCTGGATGTTGTATCTTTAAAGTTGCATTCTACCGCTTTTCGGTTCTGGCTCGTCTACAAGGAAGTTCCGACGACCTTCGACTCTTCCGAAGATGATAGGTTTGTCTCCACTCCTTCTTGCTGGAATGACGAAGCAGGCATCCTGATTAAGGCGGATTTGATCTGCCGAGTGAGTGGTGGCTAATTGCATATGCAGATGTAGGCCTAAACTATGCTCTAGAGAGTATGCGATATTCTACTGTGCTACGATAAAGTAGCTCAAGGACAAAACCTTACTGAGAAAATAAGGCATTTCCTCAAAAGGGATCATATCATTGAATGATGATGCGTCGGTAGATGCTGCGATGTATTCTTACAACTCATCTTTAGTGGCTGCCAATGACGCTGGCGGTACCGGAGCTTTCATGCTGAGTTTGACTACCAGTTGCTCTAGGGTTCTCATGACAGGAGGTTTCTTATTTGGAAGGTTTCTCAACCTCCAAGGTTTGACCACTGATCAGGTGCCTTCTTACGAAGCTTGACCACAGAGGAGCAGCTGCGGGGAAGTAACAACTAAATTGCTATATGATTTAGAATAGAGACTCCTTCATCCCATACCCCTACCTAATTCACCTAGTCTTGGTAGGCATGGGCCCTTTCAGACGAATTCGTTGAGGAGTGTCTGAAGCTATAACGGTGTCGGCTACGTCATCGGCATCGTTGGTACCTTCGTCTGAGTGGATTTGTTTGTACAAGACCGAGTCAGAGTAGTACGCCTCAACTCCCTTGAAAGGATCCACGTCAGCGAATTCTGTTTTGACGACGCTATCTTTATTGA
The DNA here is from genome assembly GCA_036927795.1 of Iris macrosiphon. Lineage (NCBI taxonomy): Eukaryota > Viridiplantae > Streptophyta > Magnoliopsida > Asparagales > Iridaceae > Iris > Iris macrosiphon. Next base: position 87,370,678 of record JAYESA010000010.1, read on the forward strand.
CATACTTCAAGCATTGATGAAGAGTAGATGGAACAATCATATATTCATCTATCCATGGTCGCCCAAGCAGAACATTATAGGATACTTCCACGTCGATGACGTAATACGTCACCTCTGTACGGAGGTCCCCGATTTGGCATTTCAGATGAATTTTGCCTAGCCGATAGCTTCTCCTAATGTTGAATCCACTGTTGGTGGTATTAGTAGCTGTCATGCCCCGATCTCCCACAGGCTAATCGGCCGTCCCCGCTAGGCGAGAATCACCGCACCAGCGCTCCCACGGGACGATTGCTTCAGCCCATTTGGACGTGATGCCGCACGAGCGTGAGCCGCGTCCGTGCAAGGCCGTGGTTCATTGGCTGGCGGTAGGAGGTCTAAGCCACAAAGTCGCACAGATTGTCCGAGTGCAGCAGAATTATAAACGCATAGGCGATTTGGTAACAAGTTCACTAAGTCAACAATAGCGGAAGCATTAAATAACACAAGTTGAAGTAAAACAAACACTTTATTGATATTGAATAAGTGTTACAAGCGGCGCATAGTCGAGATTACAAGTCGCTCAAGCCTCTCTCTCTGAAACAATAAAAGTATGCAAAGTGGCTACATTTATGGAATGATGTACAGATGATGTTCCAACATTATGTCTTGTATATGTGCTTCAGTTTTGGACGCAACGCTCCATGGCTCCAGAGTGATCTCTATGCCTTAACACGTACGAAGGAGGCATCCGCATCGAATGAGGTTCTCTCGCACCCTGCAAACAATCTGGTGGATTATCACTATATGAATGCACTGGTAGGGAGGCTACTCGTCCGCTCTACAAATCCAAACACGTAATATAGGTTCCGTGCACCAACTATTATGTTGTCTTTCTAGTTGCCTTAGAATCAGTTTCATGACAAAGATTGAATAGCCTAACTCGTGTGACAGTGCGCCGTACGACATAAGAGAAAATACGACGAGACTTACCAACTTACTATTTGTCCTTCCCTGTCCAAGGCAAACCAAGTTAATTCAGGCACGAGCATATATACAATGAATCAGGGCATTAATATATGCAAACACAAATGTTTCATACGAGATTATATTTCGGGTGCACGAGCATACAGGTTTTCCAAAAGTGTTGCTTAAGACGTTCAAATGCTTCCATTACTCACAATTGTCTCATATTCATATCGTTTGGCTGATTCGGATTATTGGATGCGATACAATGACTCGCACGCGGATAGCCGCTAAGCGAGGATGACTTATCTATATGACAAAAGTTGCTGGCATAGCCATAAAGGACGGGTTACAGTCTCGAGACGAGAATGATATGTAACGCGGGTGCGAGCCCCGCTACATAATATTTCGTCCATGACAAACGACTATACAAACTTTTTTGCCTGGATCGGATTGGTCCCAGTGCCCCGGCGACCGTCCGCAGAAACCAAAACCCTTGTGCACAAGTTGTTCGCGATATGCAAGTCTTGGGTCATTCTAGATTCATAACGATAATTCTTAATTCTTTTCTGAACGAGCATTGCTCCACGAGTTGTTAATTTATTGCTTTACTTAATATGATTCTCGTTTAGTGTTTCACTTGACTTGATGCAATCTAAGGCAATACGATCATGAGACAATCACATAGCATGATCTGTCCTTGCATAGTCTTCCTGAGCCATTAGATTGAGTACAAGACGAGTATCACTTTTCTGAAGTGTTGTGATGTTATCTTGCTTAACTGTCCCTTGATGCAGTTCCCTAGTTCGGGAAATGCCTTAGCGACCAAACAGTCCCGAATACTTTCACTGTTCATACTTGGCTCCGAACGACTATTAGATAGTCTTCCGGTGGTTTGGATGAAAATAAGGCAATATAGCATTCAGTTGATATTGGCATGCAATTATATGAATATCCATCGAGTCAAGTCCATTCATGCAGTAATTTTAAATCGTCTAGCAAAATTATCCAACTTCACTGTTACCATTCGGTAAATCTATAGTCTATTCTTTCATTCCTCAAGCAACTATATTTTAAATATTCAAGCCCAAGTCTACTCCATTTTTGATACGTTCTATTCATCAAGTTCATTTGGAATAATCACTGAATATGTTTTCGTGAGTTCGATCATCCCCGCCGTACGTGAAATCACCACGCCGGCGCTCCCGTAGGATAACCGTTCTCGTTGGGACTAATTTCAAGAGTTACCATTTCGAACTTGATTTCAAGATCGTTCTTTCGAACTTCAAGCCAAATCCATTATCGTTCATCTCTTTCACCGAATCAAGATATTTATTTCTGGCTAACTTCTATTCGAGCGATATTGTATTCAAGTCCAGTCCACTTGTTTCAATCCAAAATCGCTTGCACAATCCTCAAGTTTCTAATAAGTTTTCTTAACCAAGATATCAATTTCTATTTTCGTGAATCCCAATTCGATATAGGCCTTATCATTTATTCAAGACATTCTCAATTCGTTCATTTCGATTATTGTATAAGACCTATGAATCTGTTTGAACATTTCTAAGCGATCCATAAACCACTCGAAATTGAGTCATCCAATCAAATCCTCAATCAATTTGTATCTTCCGACACAAATTTTCGTTCGAGCTATTTCTTAAAAATCCAAGCATGATTCTCAATATTCGCCTAAGTGATTAGTCCGAGAACGTTCTATCGGTTATCATTCTAAGTCTGACTTATCTCATTCCTGAACGATATACAAATCTCGTTTGTAACTTGTTGTACCAAAGGGTCTTGGCGTGCGATACTCTGCACAACTTAGCCGAAAGGCTGTGTGCATAGCTAACCGTTCGAGCAATATTCTATTTTGTACTAACCAGTTGGGCAAACATGTATAGGTAATTCGGGTTTGCACATAAGTCGCAAGTTCTAGCACGAGTCAAATCCCGAAGGGTCTAGCACAGGTTGGCACAAAGGCCAATCACAATATAATTATTGTACAAGCAATCACATCATTCAAATACATATTTTGAAAGTATTTAGACTCATTGTTAGAATATTCCATTGGGAAATCGAGAGAGACTGTGCACATAACCCACGAACGAGCTTTCAAAACTGAGAAAATCGAAATGAAGTCCAAAGGCGTATAGCCAAGCTCTGATATCAGTCTGTCATGCCCCGATCTCCGGCAGGCTAATCGACCGTCCCTGCTAGGCGAGAATTACCGCGCCAGCGCTCCCGCGGGATGATCGCTTCGGCCTATCTGGGCATGATGTCGCACGAGCGTGAGCCACGCCCGTGCAAGGCCGTAGTTTATTGGCTGGCGGTAGGAGATCTAAGCCACATAGTCGCACAGATTGTCCGAGTGTAGCATAATTATAAATGCATAGGCGATTTGGTAACAAGTTCACTGAGTCGAAAATAGCGGAAGCATTGAATAACACAGTTGAAGTAAAAAAACTCTTTATTGATATTGAATAAGTATTACAGGCAACGCATAGCCGAGATTATAAGTCGCTCAAGCCTCTCTCTCTGAAGCAATAAAAGTGTACCAAGTGGCTATATTTGTGGAATAATATACATACGATGTTCCAATATTATGTCTTGTATATGTGCTTCAGTTCTGAACGCAATACTCCAAGGCTCCAGAGTGATCTCCACGCCTTAGCACGTACGAAGGAGGCATCCACAACGAACGAGGTTCTCCCGCACCCTGCAAACAATCAGGTAGATTATCAGTACATGAATGCACTAGTGGGGAGGCTACTCGCCCGCTCTACAATCCAAACACATAATATAGATTCCGTGCACCAACTATTATGTTGTCTTTCTAGTTGCCTTAGAATCAGTTTCATGGCAAAGATTGAATAACCTAACTCGTGTGGCAGTGCGCCGTACGACATAAGAGGAAACACGACGAGACTTACCAACTTACCATTTGTCTTTCCCTGTCTAAGGTAAACCAAGTTAATTCATGCACGAGCATATATACAATGAATCAGGGCATTAACATATGCAAACATAAGTATTTCATACGAGATTATATTTCGGGTACACGAGCATACATGTTTTCCAAAAGTGTTGCTTAGGACGTTCAAATGCTTCCATTACTCACAAGTGTCTCATATTCATATCTTTGGCTGATTCAGATTATTGGATGCGATACAATGACTCGCACACGGATAGCCGCTAAGCGAGGATGACTTATCTATATGACAAAAGTCGCTGGCATAGCCATAAAGGACGGGTTACAGTTTCGAGACGAGAATAATATGCAATGCAGGTGGCAAGCCCCGCTACATAACATTCTGTCCATAACAAACGACTATACAAACTTTTTTGCCCGGATCGGATCGGTCCCAGTGCCCGGCGACCGTCCGCAGAAACCAAAACCCTTATGCACAAGTTGTCCACGACATGCAAGTCTTGGGTCATTCTAGATTCATAACGATAATTATTAAATCTTTTCTGAATGAGCATTGCTCCACGGGTTGTTGATTTATTGCTTTACTTAACATGATTCTCGTTCAGTGTTTCACTTGACTTGATGCAATCTAAGGCAATATGAGCATGAGACAATCACATAGCATGATCTGTCCTTGCGTAGTCTCCCTGAGCCGTTAGATTGAGTACAAGACGAGTATCACTTTTCTGAAGTATTGCGATGTTATCTTGCTTAATTGTCCCTTGATGTAGTTCCCTAGTTCGGGAAATGCCTTAGCGACCAAATGGTCCTGAATACTTTCAATGTTCATACTTGGCTCCGAACGACTATTAGATAGTCAGAAAAGTTCACCGTAGCCACCCACCTTAGCGATGATTCGCCTCGGTTGAGCGATACTCCGAGCGAGCCTATGAAAGCCTAAGCCGAACTCCTGAAGGGACAAGTCTGGACATCCTTTGCCTTAAATGAGTATTTTCGCTGAGCAAAGCGGGTCAGAATATTGCACTTTTGCCGTTTGAATCGACAGCTTTGTGGAGTGGAACGAGGTGTTACAGTGGCTGCCAACCTATGCATCAGGATGCCCAGAGTTTGTAGTAAGCTCCGTGGGATGATGCCGAAGGATAATCTGGGGTCAATATGCATCTGATCCACTTTAATGGCTCTGATGTTTCATGTGTAATATAGTGGACGATCGTGCCTATTGTTTTTCAACATCATATCCTGTTGGAAGAATATTATGCTGGGAATTGTCTCCATCATACTATTGTATTGAGGACATATGGCAGGATTTTTTGCGGTGGCTTGACTTGAGCCAAGTAGGAGTCAGCGTTTAGCAACGCCTCACTGAGAGCATCGCAGATCTTTTTGGGAAGATGCAGGATCTCGAAGAGTGATAGCTTCGCGGGAGTGTTGGCTGTCACGCCCCAGTCCCAAAATACGTAGGACTAGAAACACGTAGCATGCCAGCCGTATGTATTTGGCAACTCCAATATATGGATACCATAATACACACGTGCGCTGTAGAATGAATATAAACTCACATATGGTATATATAATGTCACAAGTCACATATATGCTAATCTCATCCACACAACAAGTCATAGAAAAGAAATACTAACTAGAATAAGGAGTCTGAAATATCCAAAATTATAGTCGGGTGGAGACAAATCAACTACCAAAAACTATATCCAAAACTAAAATGAGAGAGGAGTATAAAATCTCCAATAAAAAATAATGTGAAGACAGAAGTGTATCAGCTAAAAGAATCCATCGCTAGATGTAATCAAAGATGCTAAGAAGGTAAGACCTCCTAGGCAGAAAATAATGCGTCAGGTCCAGGCCCGTACTCCTGCGGATACTCCTGGTCGTCTATACCTGGCAAGGGACCAGGTCCTCAGAGGGACATAACAAGATACATAGAAGCAAGCCAATTGTATATAGTGAACATGCATAATGTTTGAAAAAATATAAGTACGCTTTACAAGAAAATCTATATGAATACAAATGAGGACAACTTTTTGACGTATGGGCAATGGTAGGCTACTCGATCTAAGCCTCACAACTCACACACCCGTCTAGAACATCATCAGCCGACATACCGCTGGGGTAGCGACCCTCGTGACTCCATCAATCGACATACCGCGGGGGTAGCGACCATCGGACATGACCACCATAGTGCGTGCTAGTTACTACGGTGTTACCAGAGTGGTTAAAGCCCATACGCCTACTGATTGTCATCTATGATACTAAGTGTCAAGTGTGTGTCAACATATCTAATATATAGTAATGACTGAAAGAAACTACACATGCAATAAATATACATAAATGCAATAAATATACAGAAATATACTAAGCATGCAAAGTACTGTAAACAATTTGGCAAGGTATCTTGCCTGGCAAGAAAGCTAAAAAATATAATGTCCAGATGTCACGCACGCAGGAGTAGAAGTTACGGCCTCAGAATGAACATCTCCGGATGCTAAAATAAACATCACCAACGTTCCCAGAATAAGCAAAATAGCTAGAAAGCACTTTCCTTTCATCCAATTTGGATACAGGGGCAAAACGGTAATTTTGGATAAAAGTGGGGTCCACGTGTGGCCCACTTTGCACCGAAAAATGTGCCAAGGATAACATTCTCTAAATAGGACAAATTATAGGTCAAACAAACTCTAAATGTCAATACGAACCAAACGGTATGTCCAAATGTGGATTCCGAGGGGCCGAACACAATTTCGTCCAAAAAGTAAACCGTGGGGCCTGCAAATTGGCGACTTGGTCAACTATCTCAGAATTGCGTGAAAATTGGTTCACAGGACCAGAGCATTACCACGAGTCTAGTGGCGCAAGTTTCGTCATAATCTGACGAGCATGCACAAAATGCACGCGACTTTCACAAAAGTTACGATATGTGATTTGTCCGCGGATACGGGCTGATTCCGGCACGCACACGAGTCCGAATCAGTTTTCGCGAACTCTCACGTGTCCGGGTATACTGCACGCACCATTTGGTACACGGCGGGGCGGTCCCGTTTGACGGAGCGCGCTCTGTTTCACAATTTTTGAAAATCTGGAAAAAGTGTGTATACGGGGATTTCCAACGAATTTAATTCTACCTACAGCAGTTAATAATCTAGGATTATTAACAGAAATTAAACTAGGTCAAGTGGTCTCCGCAGATCAAAAATAATCATCGAATTTGGATCTCTGTGGTGGGAGATACAAATCCGGGAACATAGGTGATCACCGTAGTTTTCTGCGATCCCAGAAATTTGTCTTTTTCTGCCAACTTTGACGCTGTTTTTGCCTATGGTTACGCATTGTTCGAGGTCTACTATCACACAAATAATGAAAAGGGTTAAGGGGTGAGCGTATCGGTGAAGACGGGGTAGTGTTTGGTTGAGCGAGGCGACGGAAAACAACTCTGGAACACATGTACCTCACTGCTGAATTCTGCAGTACGCGGGGTAGGCGGGATCGCGGTCGTCGGGATTGGTTTGGACGGCCTGGCGGAGTTCTCTGGCTGCGGTTGCGGCACTCTCAAGGTCTAGATGGGAAGAGAAAGAGTTTGAATGATCTAGGGTTATGGTTTTAGTTGAAATAAGAATATATATATAGGTATATAAGAGAGGAGAGAGGGGGGATCCGTTCGCGGATGCTAAAGGAAGGGGTGTGGTTCAATTGCTATTAGCAAAAGGGGGGGGGTATGCTTTGCTAGGTTGCTGGTTTGCTCACAAAGGGGTGGCTGCTACAAAAGGGGGCGGGTGACTTAATGCTAACGGGTGGGTAGTAGCGGGTAGGAAGTTAATGGGTAGCGGGTCCAATAAGATATATATATATCTTATATATTTCTTTTCTTTCCTATTCTAATCTTTTCCTTTTTCTTTTTCCATTTCTTTTTCTCTTAAATATATATGTATATATATGTATATATATACGTATATACCCATAGAAAAGTCTAGAATTATACTAATGCATACCATTAAGCTAGCAACTGCCCAAAGGGTCTCCTACATGGAATAAATTCGGAAAAATTTCTAATAGCCCCATAAATCCCCTAAGTTCACCAACACCTAAAATAAAAATTAATAAAAATTTATTTCTCCTAATTAGCCACTAATTACTACCATTAAATTAATAATTAATAATTAAAAAGGGTAATTGCGGTTTTTGGGAATAGGGATTTTACATTCTACCAAACTTATAAAAATTTTGTCCTCAAAATTGACACTAACCCATATTCATAATAATCACTATAGCTATTATACTACATTGGTATCTTAGTAGGACTTCCTAATGTCGTGGTCTGCATTCTAACCTTCCCCATTTATTGCCTATACTATTCTATTTCTGCTCATCTTACACTACTCAATTTACAAGAATTATACTAGTAGTCACATTCTTTGAAGCTATTATCTAGGTTGTAGGCAATTATATTTATTGGGTCGAGAATCTTGGGATACCTGTCTAGAATCTCATAACTATGACTTTTTCCCGTAACCGTCAAGTATCGTAGTCTAATACTGCCACGCCACCTGGCCAGTATGGCTGCAAGTAATTCGACTACTCTACCATAATCGTCTGGCTGCAACTGTCGCTACCTCGCCAGCGATTTATCATAGTCATCAGTTCGTAACAAGTGCCTTCAACTCTTTCCTAGGCATAGTCTAAGTTTTTAGGAAAATACTTAAGGTCTTGACTAACTATTAGGGGTATAATCTACTTCCAATGATCTAACAAATTTCTATTATGCTAAAATGATGCTACTTAAGGGTTAAACTAATAAAGAATACAGCTATTGCTATAGTGCATATACATAAGGGTTATTATAAAGAACTCATCCTTAGTTATCTAGCATTACTAACACATTTATATTTTAACTAACAAAATATGGGTGAGGTTGATATAAATCAACAATTTATAATGGCACGAAAAGATACACTACTAGAATAAGCGGGATTAGCGACGTATTTTAGCGACTCCAAGTAAAAACATCGCTAAATTAGCGACTCCGTAAATATCGTCGCTAGACGTCGCTAAATGGCGACATTTAGCGACGTTTAGCGACTTTTATTAAGATTTTAAATTAATCGTCGCTATAAGTTCAATTAAGGTCGCTAAACGTCGCTAATATATCTTATTTAGCGACGTTTAGCATCGTAATTAGCGACGTATCTTTCAAAAATATTTAGCAACGTATTTAGCGACGACTTTGGAGTCGCTAGTTTTTTATTTTAGCGACGTTTTTACCTTGACGTCGCTAAACGTCGCTAAATTTTGATTAATTAGGGCTCAGTTTTCTTTTCTCCATCTGTCGAAAATTTCGAAACGCTTCGATTTCCCCCGCCCCCCCCTCTCCGGCGACCGGGTCTCCGACCGCTGCGGCTACTCCGGCATCTCCCTCCTCCTCCTCGAGCTCTAGGTAATCTCTCTCTCTCTCATGTGACACTGACACAAGACACACGCACACAGACACGACACACGCACACAGACACTGAGGAGTGGTACACGAGACACACGACACACACACACAGACGCAGACACACACACACGACACACATACACGACACACACAGACACACAGACGCAGACACACACACGACACACACACACACACGCAGACACACACACACACAGATGCATATTAGGGTTAGGGTTAGGTTTAGGGTTAGGGTTAGGTTTTTTGACCTGGGGTTAGGGTTAGGGTTAGGGTTAGGTTTTTTGACCTGGGGTTAGGGTTAGGGTTAGGTTTAGGGTTAGGGTCAGATTCATCTTCTCAAAAGCAAGTGGTACACGAGACACACGACACACACACACAGACGCAAACACACGACACACATACACGACACACACACAGACACACAGACGCAGACACACACACGACACACACACACACGTAAACACACACACACAGACGCATATTAGGGTTAGGGTTAGGTTTAGGGTTAGGGTTAGGTTTTTTGACTGGGGTTAGGGTTAGGGTTAGGGTTAGGGTTAGGTTTTTTGACCTGGGGTTAGGGTTAGGGTTAGGGTTAGGGTCAGATTCATCTTCTCAAAAGCAAGTGGTCCACGAGACACACGACACACACACACAGACGCAGACACACGACACACATACACGACACACACACAGACACACAGTTTGGAACCTCATTGTTATATTCTAAATATGTTAAGGGTGGAGTTAAGTAATACAAAAGCAATTCACTCTATTATTCTAAACTTGATGTTTGAAAAATCTAAAGATGAAAGCCTGTCAGGGTGGTCGCAACATGGTCGAAACGCTACGTGACGATCGTTTATTGGGAGAGAGGTGGAGGTAAAAGGGTTACAAGAAGGTTGTAAGCATTTGATAGTAAACTTAGCATTATTGATATATATAAAAGAAGTAGTGGGAGAATAAAAAAGGGAGAGAAAAGAAAAAAAAAGAACGGTACATACGAGGATTAAAGTATCGATCATTTTATTTTGTGACACGTAGGATATAAATAAGATATTATGGTATCATTATTATACTTCAACAAACAGCTAATTCTTTGTGAGTCATCTAATTATTCCGTTCCGGTCCAATAGCTAATTCTTTGCTAATTCTTTGTTTTTATCTATCTTACCAGATGGCACCCAAGAGAGCGACACCTACTGTTAAGGAGGAAGTGATGCCTCCTACTGTTAAGGAGGAAGAGATACCACCTGCGGGGAGTTCCAGTCACCCAGCACCTATCGCGGCTGTATCTCAGACAGGGAGTTCCAGTCACCCAGCACCCATAGCGGAGCTTGATAACATAAATGCTGTTTATGCGCAGTATTTGAGGGACTGGTATCTGCCCCGTTTTGGAAATCCTCGAGATTGATACTATGATGTTTCATATACTTATATATTATGAATTTTGTGTTACTGTGATACTCTGATACTTATATATTATGTATTTTGTGATGTTGTTTATGCCCATTTTGTGTGACTGTGATACTGTGATACTTTTATGACTGTGATACTTTTATTGTCACCCAAGATGGCGAGATAAGGATAGGGGAATAATACTACTACTGCTACTCACGTCATCCATTAGCAATGCGTGTATGCCATATGGGTAGAATATACATACATCCTCATAACTGCTAAACTACCATATATATAATTCTACATCTATTTGTACATCTAAGATCTTGTGTCACATTGGGGTTATAAGTATGCAAAGACAATTATAACTAAAAGATCGTACCTGTATCTACGGCTTCCTGTGCCTGCTCTCCCATATTTGTCATAATGAGTGCTTGGCCTTGTCCTTGGTTGTCCAACTGGGGTCTAGTCCCCTCTATTTGTGTAGACTGTAGAAGCAGTGGTGGGTCCCTTTGGTCTCCTATACTTTAGGGTGTATGCGGTGTTCTTGATTCTAATGCCTTGGGCCTCCGGTTCTGCTGAGGACATTCTCGGGCTTTATGGTGACTTGATCCACATATCATGCACAGCCCCAATGGACGATGACAGTCTCTTAGAATATGACCTATCTTACCACAATAGTGACAAGTATGGAGCTCCTTGCTTGGATATGGTGTGACAATATCTGGTTGCTGGCGTGTCAAAGGGTGTCCAATGGGTCCTCCTAGCTGTGTCCTTAGTGGTCCTTGATGAATTCTTTGTTGAATTTCGTTTCCCCTGCTGATGGCCTCCTGGATCCTGGCCTCTGTCAATAGCTCGGCATAAGAGATCCGGGACTGGGAGCTAGTGAAGTGCTGGAGCTCCTGAGTCAGCCCACGGTGAAACCTCTTAGCCTTCTCCAAGTCATTAGGTATTAGGACTGTGCCATACTTACCTAGGCGGCTAAACTCTGCATCACACTTATCAACTGTCTTTTCCCCTGCTCCAGATGGAGGAACTGATCGTATAACGCGTCTCTTACAGTGTTCGAAAAGTACTTCCTCTCAAAGTTCTCCAAGAATTGTTCCCAAGTCTGACGCATACCCAACTGGCGCTCCATTGATTCCTACCAGTGATGCGCGTTGCCTTCTAACTGAGTCCTTACGCCTATCATCCATAGGTCAGAAGGTAATTGTGATACCTCTAACAACTTCTTGGTATTGGCAATCCAGTTCGTGGTCTCCTCTGGACTCTCATTGCCCTTATACGGCTTAGGGCCCATTTGCACAAAGTTCTTGACTGAACTAACCCGAGCTTGTGGTACTGAAACTAGTGCCTGGGTTGGTGCAGGGGCTAGTGCAGCCATTCTCTGAAGTGCTGCCAGAAATTCAAGCCTCTGCTCTGCTGCATGCTGTCTCTGTTCCTGTATTATCATCCAAAAGAATTGGAACAGCTGTGTCTGGCCATCCTGCGGTGCTAGTGGAGCTGGAAAAGTCCTATTAGGTATCGTAGAAGGGGTTGATGGAATTGGATTGCTAGTCAGTCCATCCGGTCCGGAAAGAAGAGGTGTCATTGAGGTCTCTCCGGGTGATTGGTCGTCGTCCCCTGGAAATGTGTTATCCTCGGTGGCGGCATGCCCGTTACATAAATTTATCTCTCTGCAAGAGATGGACGAAGGATTAAGAAGAGTACATGAATCAAGCAGGATGCAAGCACTTAAGTAGGGCATGTTGGAAGGAAGGTAAGTTATAGTCAAGTGTGGATGAGATCTAAAATTCTAATCCTAGGTGCAGGCCCGCTCGGTACAGTTACATAACCGAAACGGCTAACTAGACTTGCATGGGCCACCACAAAAATATGTCATGCCCCAGTCCCAAAATACGTAGGACTAGGAACACGTTGCATGCCAGCCGTATATATATGGCAACTCCAATATATGGATACCATAAAAACACGTGCGCTGTAGAATGAATATAAACTCACATGTGGTATATATAATGTCACAAGTCATAGATATGATAATCTCATCCACACAACAAGTCATAGAAAAGAAATACTAACTAGAATAAGGAGTTTGAAATATCCAAAATAATAGTCGGGTGGAGACAAATCCACTACCAAAGACTATATCCAAAACTAAAATGAGAGAGGAGTATAAAATCTCCAATATAAAATAATGTGAAGACAGAAGTGTATCAGCTAAAAGAATCCATCGCTAGATGTAATCAAAGATGCTCAGAAGGTAAGACCTCCTCGGCAGAAAATAATGTGTCAGGTCTAGGCCCATACTCATGCGGATACTCCTGGTCGTCTATACCTGGCAAGGGACCAGGTCCTCAGAGGGACATAACAAGATACATAGAAGCAAGCCAATTGTATACAATGAACATGCATAATGTTTGAAAATATATAAGTACGCTGTACAAGACAATCTATATGAATGTAAATGAGGATAATTTTTTGACGTATGGGCAAGGGTAGGCTACTCGGTCTAAGCCTTACAACTCACACATCTGTCTAGAACATCATCAGCCGACATACCGCGGGGGTAGCGACCCTCGTGACTCCATCAATCGACATACCGTGGGGGTAGTGACCATCGGACACGACTACCATAGTGCGTGCTAGTTACTACGGTGTTACCAGAGTGGTTAAAGCCCATACGCCTACTGATTGTCCTCTATGATACTAAGTGTCAAGTGTGTGTCAACATATCTAATATATAGTAATGACTGAAAGAAACTACACATGCAATAAATATACAGAAATGCAATAAATATACAGAAATATACTAAGCATGCAAAGTACTATAAATAATTTGGCAAGGTATCTTGCCTGGCAAGAAAGCTAAAAAATATAATGTCCAGATGTCACGCACGCAGGAGTAGAAGCTGCGGCCTCAGAATGAACGTCTCCGGATGTTGAAATAAATATCACCAACGTTCCCAGAATAAAAAAATTGCTAGAAAGCACTTTCCTTTCGTCCAATTTGGACACAGGGGCAAAACAGTAATTTTGGATAAAAGTGGGGTCCACGTGTGGTCCACTTTGCACCAAAAAATGTGCCAAGGGTAACAGTCTCTAAATGGGATAAATTATAGGTCAAACAAACTCTAAATGTCAATACAAACCCAACGGTATGTCCAAATGTGGATTCTGAGGGGCCGAACACAATTTCGTCCAAAAAGTCAACCATGGGGCCCACCAATTGGCGACTTGGTCAACTATCTCAGAATTGCATGAAAATTGGGTCATAGGACCAGCGCGTTACCACAAGTCCAGTGGCGCAAGTTTTATCGCAATCTTACGAGCGTGCACAAAATGCGCGTAACTTTTGCAAAAGTTGCGACAAAGGATTTGTCCGCGGATACGGGCTGATTTCGGCGCACACACGTGTCCGAATCAGTTTCTGCAAACTCTCACGTGTCCGGGTATACTGTACGCACTATTTGGTACACTTGGTACACGGCGGGACGGTCCCGTTTGGCGGGGCGCGCTCCGTTTCACAACTTTTGGAAATCTAGAAAAAGTGTGTTACGGGATTTTCCAACGAATTTAATTCTACCTACAGCAGTTAATAATCTAGGGTTATTTAACAAAAATTAAACTAGGTCAAGTGGTCTCCACATACCAAAAATAATCATCGAATTCGAATGTCTGTGGTAGGAGATACGAATCCGAGAACATAGGTGATCACCGTAGTTTTCTGCGATCCCAGAAATTGGTCTTTTTCTGCCAACTTTGACGCTATTTTTGCCTACGGTTACGCATTGTTCGAGGTCTACCATCACACAGATAATGAAGAGGGTTAAGGGGTGAGCATACCGGTGAAGACGGGGTGGCATTTGGTTGAGCGAGGCTACGGAAAACAACTCTGGAACACAGGTACCTCACTGCTGAATTCTGCAGTGCGCGGGGTGCGTGGGGTCGCGGTCGTCGGGATTGGTTTGGACGGCCTGGCGGGGTTCTCCGGCTGCGGTGGCGGCGCTCTCTAGGTCTAGATGGAAAGAGGAAGAGTTTGAATGATCTAGGGTTATGGTTTTAGTTGAAATAAGAATATATATATAGGTATATAAGAGAGGAGAGGGGGGAGGGGTCCGTTCGCGGATGCTAAAGGAAGGGGTGTGGTTCAATTGCTATTAGCAAAAAGGGGGGTGTGCTTTGCTAGGCTGCTGGTTTGCTCACAAAGGGGCGGCTGCTACAAAAGGGGGTGGGTGACTTAATGCTAACGGGTGGGTAGTAGCGGGTAGGAAGTTAATGGGTAGCGGGTCCAATAAGATATATATATCTTATATTTTTCTTTTCTTTCCTATTCTAATCTTTTCCTTTTCTTTTTCCATTTCTTTTTCTCTTATATATATATATATATATATATATATATATATATATATATATATATATATATATATATATATATATATATACCCATAGAAAAGTCTAGAATTATACTAATACATACCATTAAGCTAGGAACTGCCCAAATGGTCTCCTACATGGAATAAATTTAGAAAAATTCCTAATGGCCCCATAAATCCCCTAAGTTCACCCACACCTAAAATAAAAATTAATAAAAATCTATTTCTCCTAATTAGCCACTAATTACTACCATTAAATTAATAATTAAAAAAGGTAATTACGATTTTTAGGAATAGGGGTTTTACATTGGCCAATTGCACTATTATATCAAAGCTGTAGGGCTTCTCCAGGCCTTGCATTACATCCTGCCATAACTCGTACTCGCATGCTCGGGCACGAGTACGTGGGTACGTTCAGTCTATGCCGCAACATCGGCGATATAACACTTTCTAGGTCATCAATATCTAGCTATCAATCTTACTAATACAACTAGTTCTATCATATACTCAATAAACATAATCTAAAGGCAGAATAAATAAGAAAGATAAACCAAATAACATTTTAAAAGAAAGAAACTAGTCATAATATAGAATAAAAAGTACTAGCCTAGATCTCTACAATTGTCACCTCAAGGTCCACAGTGTAAGAGCTGTCATATCTATAGGATCACTCTGAAATCTCAGAATGTAGAGCATAACAATCACTAAAAAATATTATCTAGTCCGGATTGGAGCGAAGCACACCTCTAACAACAGTTCCAAATAAATGATAAAGACTATATGACAGTAAATAGAGAGAATATATAAGATAAATAGAGCATGAACAAAAAATATACATAATATAGAAATGCTGTAATTAGTACAAGAGAAATGAGCATCATATACAGGAGTCCGAAAATATAACTAAGTGAGTACTAGCATCGACATATGACCGGCTTGGAAACTTGTACATGAATCATGGCTTGGTTAATCATACGTGAAGTGTACGATTAACACTAACATAAAACTTGTACATAAATACTTGTACAGGAATGGGTATTGATCATATCTCTAACTAATACTCCCTATCCTCCGACTGGTATAGTGGATCCAACCATGGCACGTTTCGACACAGGATTCTCCAAGAAGGTACCAAGTCTCCCCAATAATCAGTGTCCATATAAGTACAAGAGCAATATGGCATGTACAAGATACTCCATCTAATACCGAGGATAATATCTCATAACGGGATCCGAAATATACCAACCCGTGTAATCATGTATCAAGAAGTCAAGGATATCTATACTAAATACAAGAAATATAGAATATATCATAAACGAAAAACTGTGAGAGAATGTACTCGCCTGAGGTCCAGAGCAATGAATATCAAATAGTGTCTAAACTGGAGTCCAAGTGACCTATATATGTTGTATCAAGGTCAAATAGTATTTTAAAGTCAACAATTGTAAACCCCCTCGACCAATTTAGGATTAATTTAATTTAGATTGAGAGACTATGATTAATTTGGATACAATTAATATTAATGTATAATAATTATGTGACTTATTACACCTCACTGTTGTTTCGATGATTGGAATGCTACACTAGTAGTTACCTCCAAACCAAGTTCATACACATCTCCTAGACATGCCAGACTACCCATCTGACCCTTGTGTAACTTTTAGATACTCAATATTATGCTTTATTTTAGCTGTACAATATTTGTTACAAACGTCCCTGAGTAATTCCAAAAATCCAATTTCTCATAATTTTCCATTCCCATTTGAAATTAAGGTACAACCACAACCCAATCCCCTATAACCCAAATTATGGTATTTATCCATTATGAGCCTGCTATGCCCATGACTCTTGTATTCTACCCAATTTTAATCCCATGTGTTCTTAATTGACAAAAGAACGCCATGCTCATTATTTTTAATTAAATTAAATTAGAGGCAAATTTTACCCAAAGCGAGACCTAACCAAGCCCATGTACACCCTTTCATGTGGACCAGCCCCAATCCAAGGAGTCCAGGCTGGCCCAAATATCGAGGTTAGCCCATAATCCCCCTCCTATATAAATATACATCCTTCTTTATTGGAAACCCTAGGTTTATAAACATCACCACCCCCATCAATTATACCTACCCGAGCACCCCCTTCAAAACCCGAGCATCACCTCTCCCTTCCCCGACTTACCCAACACCACCACCACCTCAGACCGCTACCCCCACAACCCCTAGCCGCCCGACCGCGTCTCCACCACCCCAACATCACCAAACCACCGACTGCCACCCACCATCTTCACCACCCTTAAAACCAAACCGACCCCTTGCTGAACCCGAACTGCTCCCAGACCGGACCACCGCCTTCAGCACCGCCAACCACCACCGCCAGCCCGACCAGCACCACCTTTTTCGCCATCCCAGCACCGTCAACCACCGACCAAGCCCCGCTACCGCCGCTGCAAGGCTGCTGCAACTACTGCAGTTGCTGCCGCTGCTGCCTTGCTTGCCGCCCGACGCCGGAGCTCTGCCACTCGCCGGAGTACGTGCGGCCGACGAGCACAGACCCCATCCAGCCTCGATTAGGTAAACATCGTTTAACCCTCTTTCCTTCAGGTTTAGTTTTGACATTGTTTCGTTGTGTCGATTGTGTCATATATTATTTCATGGACACGAGTAATAATGTTTAACCCTAGATGTGAGTATGTTTGTATAAATTACTAGATTAGTTAGTAATTAATAGATAATAATTACCCTAATAATATGACTTGTTATAAGGACTTGTAATTCACCTAAAAACCTGGATATAGACCAAGTATACTGTAACATGAGAAATAAGGACATATATTTTGTACAACGTAAGAAGCTCCGTAAAACCCATAACTTTAGTAATTTATTGTCGTGAGATACACAGTGACTGAGGACAGGGCACGTTTGCATCTTAGCTACGTGCACACGCGACTCTGTAGTCGATCAGCCGTGATCTTGCGTCAGTACCTAAGAGCCACATCGTAGTTTTGTGTATGTATTACTTTAGTGTCTGATGCTAGAATTGCTATATTATATTGTATGTTTAGGGTCACTAGACCAGCCAGGAGATACTGCAGGAGCAGGCTATTGGCATTCACAGCTTGAGGACCCAGGCAAGATACCTTGCCATATTTACTGTTTAAATTAAATGATGCATATGTTATATGATATCTTGTTGCTTTATTTTATATGACTGTACACGTCCGAGATTGACTCGAATGCAGTCGACGGATGTGTCGATAAGTAGTGTAATTGACCTAGTCACTAGTAGACTCACCCACTGGAAGGATACTCTGATATCTTTCGAGACCTGACACTCTTACACATTTCACGGTGACAAATTCATATTGGGATGCGGGTTCGCGTACTCGACTAGCTATCGGTGCGTGTAACATGCATCATGGTTTAGTATGTAATGTAGGTTTATATGATTAGTAAAGACTTGGCATATAGATACGTGGTATATACGTTGAGTATTCGACTTGTATATCTACATTGGGCGGGGAGGACGACTAGTAGGCGTATGGGACACCCACCTCCATTTATACAGATACCGCACTCGATGGAGTGATACGGATGTATATGTTTTTACAGATACCACGTTCTTTAGAGTGTTAGATGTTACTTGGTGATTTTACAGATACCACACTCTATAGAACGTTGGACGTTATTATCTTACCGTGCCCATGTTATAGGGGGCATATGTGGCATATACTAGCCAGTTGCCACGATTGGTGAATTACGTCAGCATATGTCTAGCCTACACCTTCCTATACACTAAAAGTTGTTCTCATATTGCATTCACTTAGATGGTTAGCACACCCTTTATTTATTTTATTCAGTATTTATATATGGCATGCTTCTATGTATCTTGTTACGTCCCTCTGAGGACCTGGTACCTTTCCAGATTTGGACGAGGTATATTACCCCACAGTGTACGACCCAGGACAAGAGATGAGGTATGCTACCACAGAGGAGCTAGAGGTTCTACCGTCAGAGTTTTTGTGATCAGTTGGTAGGCCTTCTACCTAGTATTGAGAGCATCATTATCTAGTCAGCCGATGCCCTAGTCATTACTCTTTTTATCTGTCATTCAGTACTTTATTTTTGTCCTAGTAGTGGGTTTGTCTCCACCAGACATTCTTGGTTGTACTTTGATATTTTGAGACTGGCGTTTATCTTCCAGTATTTATTTTAGTACTTTCTTGCTATTTATATTGTGGATGAGATTAGATTACCTTTTGTTGATTGATATTGGACTTGTTAGTATTTACGACAGCGTAGCACTCTTTGCTAGGATCCATTACATTGGGTTATCCTCGGAGACGTGATAGCTGGCTATTGCCATGTGGCCTGGTCTCGTATATTTTTGGGACTGGGGAGTGACAACAATAAATTTAATTAACTCAAAACTAGGTTTCTACATCAAAACTATGTCATAATAGTCAAACTAGGTCAAATCTAGGTCAACCCAGTAAAACTAGGTTATTTTCTAGTTTCTAGGTTGATTTTACGTATTTACAAGGTTTATAAATACTAGGTCTTAACAAATCACTATTTGGTTTTTAGGTGCTAATTAGGTCAAACTAGTCAATATTAGTTAATACTAGGCCAATACTAGGTTTCTAGGCTATACTAATAAGTTACTAACATATATTACCCTAATATATACTTCTACCTATGATTTCTAACAATACCTTGGCCTATAGCTATTTACCTTATCCCGTATCACGATATCTTAACATGTATCACACATTTGCCTAATACCTTAGCCCGTATCTCAAATACCTTAACTATTAGTCAATACCTTAGTCTAGAGTCATTACCTTGGCTAAACAAGATTTTAAGTCATACTAGTTAGCTATGATATAATAATATCATATATACTATATATATATATACTAATATATACAATAACTTAGTTTAACACTTAATACCTAGCCAATACCTTAGTATTACCTCATTACCATAACCAATACCTTAACATATTACCCTGTATCCTAGTTTCTAGACTAATACCTTAGCTAATACCATTACCTTGACCAATACCCATTACCCAAGCTAGATACTACCCTTACTATGGTATTTTAACCCAATACCTAATATCATAATCTTACCTTAGTATCCTAGTATTACTTTATACTAGTTCTAATATTTTGGTGTCGTGGTATTCTAAATACTTTAGTACATTCTAGGAGACCACACTCTAATTTACCACACACTTATCCCACTTATTTGTACATGGTACCATGGTACCACATTAGGTATCATATGATACAAATCTCCAAGATACTAACCCATAACCATAACCTACACTCACTTGATATCTATACTACCTAGGCTCATATAATACACAAAATGCCTATGTCCTGTAGTCTGTTCTCTACTTTTAACTAATTTTGTACCTATTAGATATATTCAATAGATTCTAAGGTCAAAGTATGTCGTAGCCCTTCATATTAGCTTTTTGAAACTTCAAATGGATCATATTTTCGTGTCTGAAAGCTCCTAAAATCGCAAAAATATCGAAACGCATTCGTCTTTCGGATATCTGACACTCAAACAGTTTTATAAAAAGTTTCATAACTAATTGGCCTATTAATTTATATATTTGAAAATCTAACTTCAATACGGTTCTTTTATAAAAAATAAAAGATTAATCGGAGTCCCGAGTTAGAAGTTATAACATTTCTAAGTTGCTATGACTACTAAAAATGAGGCTGAATACTATGACGAATTTGGATTATTTTGGACAAAAGAACACATGTATACACCCAATTTATCAATTTTAGCTATACGTATCATGGCGTATCATGATATGGACTCTACGTATCCAATTTTGGACACAAGAACACCTTCACCTCATCAAATAAATATCAATAGTCCTCATTAGGACACAATATACACACTCAATGGATACAATTGGGGTTTTTCCCAAATTGAGCCCCAAAATCATGACACCAACTTAGATCTACCAAATTAAGGGATCCTAGTGCCTAGATCTACCATTAGAAAGTCAAATCTAACCATAGAAATATTTCTACATGACCAAGGGGTGTTTCTAACCATGAATTTGATAAAATTGAGAGAATAATCTAGTATTTTAGTAGCCTCTTTGGAGAATTTTGAATTGGACACTGAAGGAATGAGTCGGACACGATTTTCTAGCAAGCTCCTCTCCTATGGATCTTCTTGTGCTCTCCAATGCTCTAATAATTTATGATGGTAAGAATGAGTAGAATTTGAAGTGGATTAAGTAAATGGTAGAAAATTGGGTTTGGTTGGGGAGGAAGAAGCTTTAGAAAAAATGAGGCTAATCAGTAAAATAAAATGAATGGATGATCCCTAAATTGAACTTATCTCTTATAGTAATGTTTGGTCATGCCAAAATATCAAGTTTGTCCCTCTCCATTTGTCATGAATAGAATCTAATTAACTAAATCAAGGAATCTCTACAACTAAGAGGGATATTCTCTTCATGACAACTAAACTTAATTAATTCTAATTACTAAAGTCATGACTAACAATAATTAGCACTAAATAACACTTACAAATTCTAATTAGTTAGCCACTAACTAACACTAATATAATTCTAAAAAATTATTAATATAAAATAATATATAAAAATTTAACAACATGAAAAATTACTAAAATACCCCTATGGTAGAAAGTAGTAGTTACACATCCTTTCGCAGAGGTTTATCATAGCAAGTTTCCTTCTGCTTTTGCTTGTCTGCCGTCGAAAGCTGAGACAGACCCAGATCAGAGGCCGGGAGATCACCTGTTAGAGGTGCAGAGTCATCGGAAACGTTATAATAGTGTTGATAGGTTAGCCCGACCTGGTTGCTCCAGCCAGAGCTTCATTTATTATTGGGGAGACCGGGTGACAAGCCTTGGTCTTCTTCTCTTTGGCTTTAGAGACAGGTGGTGCTATTGGTTGTGTCATATCCGGGACAACGCCTAGATGAATCCACATGACTTCGTCTCTTGGAGTTGCAATATGAAACAAAACTTCTGCTCGGGCTGGGGGGAGGTTAACGACCTCCATGGTTGTCCTTGGTATGGTGATAACACCATCTTGGGCTTCTATCATCGAGAAAGTGCCGAACTAGAGAGACACCATGTTTGCCATGACGGTCTTTTCTTTGTAGTCCAAAGAAAGAACTTTGGAGTCAATAAGTCGATGTATCTGCCTTTTCAACATATAGCAGTCCCGCGTGGGGTGATGGACGTATCAGCGGTAGTGACAATACTTGGGATTGTCCGCCTTACCCGCTTTATTAGGATGTTTAATTTTGGGTAGCTTGAGCTTGTTACCTTTCATTAAAAAGTCGAAGAGTTCCACGACATCGTCGTCATTGAAGGAATAAGTCTCATGTACTGCTGGTGTCTCTGTCAGCTTAGGAATATATGAGGTTGGATTTTTGGCCAAGTTTACTGTCAAGGCCTGCTTTCCTTTATTGTTACGATTATTATTTACGACGAAAGAACGCTTTCCATTATCTTTGGTGTTGGGAGTTTGGAATCCTAACGAGCGGATGACTTTCACACTCTTTTCAGCAGCCGCGACGCTTATAATGAATGATATCCAGTCGGTGAATGGGCCAGATATCGTCCATAGTCTCACATCAGGCATGAGATTCTTTCGGCACATGTCAATTAATAACGAATCAGGAATACCAGAAGCAATTTCAGCGCTGCCTGTCGAAAATTCTCGATGTAGTTCCGTGCGAGCTCTCGATCTCCCTGGGTGATGTCTATGAGAGAGGACATGGTCATATCCATTCCTCCTTCATAAAATTGGGCAAAGAATATGGCACTCAAGTCATCGAAGGAGGAAATGCACTTATCTGGGAGACTGCAGAACCACTCAAAGGTGACCCCGGATAATGCTCCGACGAACAGGTAGGTAAGTAGGGCGTCGTCCTTGTCATGCCCCAATTCCCGCAAGGGGCCGATCGTCCTCGCTTGGCGCCTTACAGAACCCATCGTACTCGCATGGGCGTAGTGCCGTGTAAGCCTAAGTTGTGCTTGCACAAGGCCAAATCATTGAACAAGGGAAAGTAAGCTATTCTAGACAGAAGCAGTGGCACAATATTGTATAAAATTAAAGAACACAATGGCATTAGGAAACAATCTCTTTATTGATATATAATGTCACGACCCGCACCCGATGTAGGGATGCAAGTTGGAAACAACGTCCAGCCTACGCCGCAGAATCGGCGGTAGAACGCTGTCTGGGTAATCTATCTAGCAATATAATAAGCAACCAATAAAACAATATACTCAATCACAGGTCTAAGATAGAAACGAGCATGAGTCAGATAAAGAATCAAAATAGTCACATACAACTCATGAGTCTAAAATAATACATCAATGAGTCTGAAAGAATGCTAACAAAATAAGCTGGAGACAAATTCAGTACAAAAATACTAAGAAGGTACTAATCCCGGGTCATCTGTCTCAGTCGGGATAAGTCCCTCCTGAGCCAGGGTCTCAGAATCTAAGCCCACAACATCCTGAGGTCCATAATGTGTAGGGTACTAGTCCTCAGTGTCATTTGGAAAAAATATATCCAGTCAGGAAAGGAGCAAAGTACATCTCTAACAGCAGTTCTAATCAATGATAAAAACTATATAACAGTAAATAGATGTGAATATACAAGATGCACAATAGATACGAGAGATATACAATAATGAAATACTGGAATGAATACAATAATGAGCAATATGTCAATGAACAAGAATACTAATGACTAAGTGTGTGAGTAATAGCTTTAATATGTGATCAGCTTGGGAACATGATACAAGATTTATGGTCTGGCTAATCATACGTGCGGTGTATGATTAACACTATTTAATGTAAGACTTGATACAAGGAGGGTATGATCACATATCTACACTAAATACTCCCCACCCGACTGGTATAATAGATCCAACCATGGTACGTTAAGGCACCAGATTTCCCAAGAAGATAGCTAGTCTTTCCGAGAATCAGTGTCTGTACATGTATAAGATAATCAATGAAATAAGGCTTGCACAAGATACACCATATACCAAGGAATAACATCTCATGACGAGATCCGAATATACTAATCCGTGTAACCATCGTGTTCATAAAATATGGATATCTACACTAGATACAATGAACATAGAGGATATCATAAATGAGAAACTATCAGAGAATATACTCGCCTAAAGTCCAAAGAATAGTCTCACAGATGTCTGATACGGTATCTCGAAGACCTAGATATGGAATACATTATCAATACAAGGTTCTGAAAAGAAAATAAGTTAAACTAGTCAACTTCTAGGTCAACAAGTCAATTCTAAATCAAAAGTCAAACTAAGTCAACTCTAAGGTCAACTATGGTCAACTATGGTCAAACTATGGTCAACTACCTATTTCTAGGTTGCACAAGTCTAACACAAAGATATTGGGTTCAAATACTAAAGTCTAGGTCACCAAAATCCATATCTTAAAATATTAGGATACCGTATCTCCGGATACGTAAATCAATAGGTAAAATATTACATATATAAGTCAAAAAATTAATAATAATATAAAATCCTAATTACAAACATTAAATAGATACCTTGGTTTTGAACCAACTTGGTATCACAACACTAGACCATAATATTGACACCCAAATCCAATACCTTGGGTATCCCTAATTACCTTGGTACTTACCTTGGTATCACAAGATTATACCCCAAAACTTGTTTATACTAACTACCCGTAATTATATACATGCTATACTAATTATTATACGTATAGTATACTATAAATACTATTAGCAATTTAGGAATATATATATATATATATATATATATATATATAGGAAAATCTGCCAATCTGTCGCTAAAAACCCTGCCTGCTGTCGCTGAAACTGCTGTTGATGTTGATACTCAGCTGTTTTAGTGACAGATTTTTGTTGTTGTCGCCAAAGTCGTCGCTAAAGCCCCTGATACAGCTGCTGTTTCAGCGACATATTTCTGCAATTGTTGCTAACTGTTGTGGCTATTTCTCTTGCTTCTGTTGCTTTGCGTTACTGCTGCTGCAATGCTTCCCGCCGTCGCTATAGCGGCTGCTGCTGCTATTAGTGCTGCTGCTGCTGTGTTCAACGACACACACTGCTGTCGCTATATCTCGGCTCTCTATAGCTCTAATATATATATATATATATATATATATATATATATATATATATCCAAAATATAATTTATATATATATACACAACATAATATATATATATATATACTAATTATATATACATATAATTATAACTAATAAATACATATACCCACATACATATATATATATGTCCACATTATCTACATAGCAATATACACCTATATACATAGTAACATATTTGTAACAACATACATACGTATAAGTACATATAAATATATACACAATATAACATACATTATATAATTATAATATAACCACAATAATTATCTATTTACATATATATATATCTATACATGCTACCATATATAAATATATATACATATATAAGAATAGCTACATACAATATATACACATATAATATATACATAGATACATAGATCTAAGACATAATATTACATAAATATATATACACCACATTATATATATATATATATATATATATATATATATATATATATATATATATTCTCCATGAAATAAGAATATAAGAGAATAGATCTATAATTAAATTGCACACACATGGAACGTATCACTCCGTATCCCACTAGATCTAGGATACACATGTGACACGAGTCCACCACACATCCAAACGTACCCTGAAGGACACGAATAAGTCATATATATATTATTTATGAACAATACGAAGAGTCAAATATAAATCTACGTGTTCGTGTCAAAATATGATATGTACAAAGTTTCGTGTCGGAGAAAAATCCCCCAAATCAACACGTATCACCAAATTATTGGGATACGACCTACACGTACCCAATTTTGGATACGACACTAGCCCCAAACACACAAGCACATTCTAAATTAATCTATAGGACTAATTGATACACACAACAAATGTCAATCTCGAAATTCCACCTAAATTGACACAAAAAGTACCATAACTTTCTCAATAGGCCTCCTATGAACACAAAATCAAATTCTATGGGTAGCCTATGCATATGGGTTGATTTCTCATGGTTAAATCTCAGATTTAGAACCTAAATTAAGGAAAAAAACTAAATTGTACCTATTGGGAGATGGATTCCCAATGCAACCTCCAAATATGATAAAATTGGCCTCCAACTTGTAGATCCTTGCTCCTCTTTGTAGATCCTTGCTTCTCCTTCTAGATTCTTGCTCCACTAGCCTCCAATGGTAATTTGGAAATAAATTGGGATGAAATTTTGGTAGAAAAATAAAGTAGAAATGAAAAAAAATTGGTTGAGAAAAATTCTAGATCTAGTTTTAAAATAAAAAGAGGAGAGAATAATTTTTTCCCTCTCTATATAGGCCGACCCCCCTTTTCCCTTCCTCAAGCTACTATGAATTGTCCAATATACCCCTTGGGGCCTCTCATGAAGAAATAATTAAGGAATGAAGCTTCTAGTCTAATGGTTTAATTAATTTAATCCATCTCCTAATCAATGGGCTTTCTAAATAGGCTAAAATCTAATAATTAATACATGTTGGTGCATGAGTCTAAACTAAACTAGTTAGGTCCACTAACACAAGTCCAAAATAAATAACTAATATCTAACAAAAAGTAAATAATACAATAATTAATTATTTATCATGCACAATATTTAATTAAATATAAAATTACTAAAATATCCTTTCTAGAAAATATGGTAGTGACAAGTCTACACTCCTTAAAATAATTTCGTCATCGAAATTCAAAGACGAAAACTACCCCCAAAAATACAGAACATAACAAAAGAACAAAACTAAAGAACATAACTAACTATGAAAGAACATACCATAACTAGGAAAGAACATACCTCAAAGCACAAACAAATATGGATAACACTCTCGCATTTCATCCTCTCTCTCCCAGGTAGACTCCCCGGGAGAGTGATGCCTCCATGTGACGCACACCAAAGGAATAGTCTGGTTCCTCAGCACCTTCTTTTTCTGATCCAGAATCTCAACTGGCTGCTCTGGATAGCTAAGAATAGGGCCCACCTCTATCTCCGAGTGATCCAATACATGACTAGGATCTGCCATGTACCATCTCAACTGTGACACGTGAAACACGTTGTGCACTCCCTCCAATGTAGGTGGCAAGTCTAGTCTATAAGCAACTACACCGACCCTCTCTAGAATAGTGAAAGGTCCGATGAATCGCGGACTAAGCTTTCCGCCTCCACCGAAGCGAATCATGCCTCGTGTCGGAGAAATCCTCAGAAACACCAAACAACCCACCTAGAACAAAACAACATCTTAAGAACTTAATCTATAGCAAACAACCAAAATCAAGCACACAACCAAAATCTAACTATACCTCAACTCCATAGGTCTCCGATGGCTATCGGCCCAATGCCGCTGTCTGTCCTGCACTACACGAAGTCTGTCTCTGATCAACTGAACCTTCTTCGCTGCATCCACAACCACCTCTGGCCCAAGCAAAACTCTCTCTCCAATATCGTCCTATGACAAGGGAGTACGACACCACCGATCGTACAGAGCTTCAAAAGGTGACATCTCTATACTAGCCTGGTAGCTGTTGTTATACGCAAACTCTACCAAATGGAGATGGTCCTCCCAAGAACCCCCAAAATCTAGTACACAAGTGCGCAATATATCTTCGAGAGTCTGAATAGTCCTCTCTGACTGCCCATATGTCTGGGGATGATATGCAGTACTGAACTTGAGCTGAGTGCCCAAACTCTCCTACAAACCCCTCCAGAAATGAGAAGTGAAATGACTATCCCGATCCGAAACTATGCTGACGAAAACTCCATGTATCCTAACGATCTGCCTTACATGCATCTCTGCCAGCTTCTCCGTAGATAAACCCACCTTGAAAGATAAAAAGTGGACCGACTTGGTCAACCTATCAACGATGACCCAAATCGCGTCTTTCTCTCCTGGAGATCGTGGAAGTCCGGACACAAAATCCATAGTAATGTGCTTCCACTTCCACTCTGGAATGGGTAATGAATGAAGTAAATCTCCTGGCCTCTGCCTCTCGGCTTTCACCTGCTGGCACACTAAGCATCTGGATACAAACTGTGCCACTTTCTTCTTCATGCCATACCACCACACACTCTCCCGCATATCCCGATACATCTTGTTGGCACCTGGATGCATAGAATACTGAGAGCGATGTGCTTCCTGCAACACCTCCTCACGCAGCTCCCCACTAGGCACACATAACCTAACTCCATGCCTCAAAGATCCATCCTCATCAATGGTGAAATCATCCTCCAATCCAGCTCTCACCCGAGCTCTGATGCTCCTCAAAGATCCATCCTCATACTGTGCTGCCTTGATCCTGTCCATCAAATCTGAGTGTATCTACAATCCCTACATCTGCATAGCACAACCAGGAACTATTACCTTGATGCCCAAGCTCTTCAAGTCCCCCAGCAAATATCGATCCTGCGTCAAGAATATAGCTACCAGATACCTACTCAAAGCATCGACAACTTCATTAGCTTTTCCAGGATGATATTGCAAAGATATATCAAAATCCTTCATCAGTTCCAACCACCGACGCTGCCTCATGTTCAACTCCTTCTGCGTGAAAACATACTTTAAGCTTTTGTGGTCTGTGAAGATCTCCACACGCTCTTCGTACAAATAATATTTCCACAACTTCAGGGCGAAGATGACTACTGCCAACTCCAAATCATGGGTAGGATAGTTCTTTTTATGATGACGCAATTGCCTGGATGCATAGGCAATCACTTTCCTATTTTGCTGAAGAACACAACCCAAACTTTTCCCCGATGCATCATTATAAATAGTGAAACCTCCAGACCCTGATGGCAACGTCAAAATAGGAGCAGACGTCAACTTCTTCTTCAACTCCTCAAAAGAAACCTGGCAATCCTCCGTCCAAACAAACTCTACATCCTTCCAGGTGAGTCTGGTCATCGGCTTGGCAATCCTAAAAAAATCTTGTATAAACTTTCTGTAGTAGCCTGCCAATCCCAAGAAACTCCTGATCTCTGCTACCAAACTCGGGGTCTACCAAGATTCCACTGCTGTAATCTTCTTCGGATCTACTAAAATACCATCACCTGTTATAATATGCCCCAAGAATTCTACCTTATCCAGGGAAAAACTCATACTTGGACAACTTCCCATATAGCTACTCCTTCCTCAGCACATCCAACACAATCCTCAAATGCTCCTCATGCTCCTCCGGTGTCTTCGAGTATATGAGTATGTCGTCGATGAACACCACTACGAACTTGTCAAGGTACTGGTGGAAAACCCTGTTAATCAAGTTTATAAATACCGCCGCTGTATTAGTCAACCCAAACGGCATCACCATAAACTCGTACTGACCATACCGAGTTCTAAAAGTAGTCTTCGGTATGTCCACCGCTTTACCTTCACCTGATGGTAGCCTGATCTCAAATATATCTTAGAAACACCTTCGCACCACTCAACTGATCAAACAGATCATCAATCCGTGGCAAATGATACTTATTCTTGATAGTGAGATTATTCAATGCCCTATAATCAATGCACATGCGCACTGATCCATCTTTCTTTGGTACAAATAATTCCGGGGCTCCCCACGGTGAAGAACTCGATCTGATAAATCCTTTATCCTGCAATTAGTCCACCTGCATCTTCAGCTCGACCAACTTGTTGTTGTTTACTCTATAGACATGTTACGAAATTGGTTCTGCACCTGGCACCAAGTCTATAGAGAATTCAATATCTTGATCTGGCGACAACCCTGGCAATTCGTCAGAAAACACATCTAAGAACTCCTTGTCTTCCACCATAACTCCACAAATAATGCCTTCTCTCTGCTCCGTAGCTCCTCTAGCAAACTCAAACTCTGGCTCTCCTGGTGGACCAAACAAAACTCTACCTCCTCTATAATCTATGCTAGCACGGTGCTTACTCAACCAATCCATCCCGAGTATAATATCGTAGCTCGAAAGTGGCATTACAAGTAGACACACACTCAACTCCCGACCTCCTAGAGCAACTCTCTGATCCTTGTAAATATCATTAACTAGGATAATATCTCCCCCGGTCATGATCTTGCAAGTCCTAAGCAAAGACTCAGCTACCAAACCATGCTTCAGAGAAAAAGAAACAGATACAAAACTATGGGAAGCACCATTATCAAACAAAGCTAAAGCTGGAATGGAATCAATATGGCATATGATGTAAGACACTCAAGAAAAGGACATATTGAGAGATCAAGTATCAATATCAGAGGAGAATAGTTGAATCAAAAGGATTTTTCTAGATGTGATTGAGTATCTCATCCTATATCCTATATCCTAACGCAGGCTCGCAGTAGTACAACTAAATTGTCACACTACCACAACATCGCATAACTTGCGAAGCTTGACCTGCATGGGCTACCACTAAAAATGTGTCACGACCCGCACTCGATGTAGGGATGCAAGTCGGAAACAACGCCCAGACTACGCTGCAGAATCGACAGTAGAACGCTGCCCGGGTAATCTATCTAGCAATATAATAAGCCACCAACAAAATAATATACTCAATCACAGGTCTAAGATAGAAATGAGGCATGAGTCAGATAAAGAATCAAAATAGTCACATATAACTCATGAGTCTAAAATAATATATCAATGAGTCTGAAAAAATACTAACAAAATAAACTGAAGACAAATCCAGTGCAAAATACTAAGAAGGTACTAATCCCGGGTCATCTGTCTCAGTCAGGAGAAGTCTCTCCTGAGCCAGGATCTCTAACTCTAAGTCCACAACATCTTGAGGTCCATATGTGTAGGGTACCAGTCCTCAGTGTCATCTGGAAAAAATTTATCCAGTCAGGAAAGGAGCATAGTAACATCTCTAACAGCAGTTCTAATCAATGATAAAAACTATATAACAGTAAATAAATATGAATATACAAGATGCACAATAGATACGAGAGATATACAATAAGGAAAATACTGGAATGAATACAATAATGAGAAATATGTCAATGAAAAAGAATACTAATGACTAAGTGTGTGAGTACTAGCTTTAACATATGATCGACTTGGGAACATGATACAAGATTTATGGCCTGACTAATCATACGTTGTGGTGTATGATTAACACTATTCAATGCAAGACTTGATACAAGGAGGGTATGATCACATATCTACAATAAAATACTCTCCACCTCGACTAGTATAATAGATCCAACCATGGTATGCTATGGCACCAGATTTCCAAGAAGATAGCTAGTCTTCCGAGAATTAGTGTCTGTACATGTACAAGATAATCAATAAAACAAGGCTTGCACAAGATATACTATATACCAAGGAATAACATCTTATGACGAGATCCGGATATACCAATCCGTGTAACCATCGTGTCCAAAAAATATGGATATCTACACTAGATACAATGAACATAGAAGATATCATACATGAGAAACTATCAGAGAATGTACTCGCCTGAAGTCCAAAGAATAGTCTTACAAATGTCTGATTCGGTGCCTCAAAGACCTAGATATGGAATACAATATCAATACAAGGTTTCGGAAAGAAAATAAGTTAAACTAGTCAACTTCTAGGTCAACAAGTCATTTCTAAGTCAAAAGTCAAACTTAGTCAACTCTAAGGTCAACTATAGTCAACTATGGTCAAACTATGGTCAACTACCTATTTCTAGGTTGCACAAGTCTAACACAAATATATTGGGTTCAAATACTAAAGTCTAGGTCACCAAAATCTATATCATAAAATATTAGGATACCGTATCTCCAGATACGTAAATCAATAGGTAAAATATTACATATATAAGTCAAACAATTTATAATAATATAAAATCCTAATTACAAATATTAAATATATACCTTGATTTTGAACCAACTTGGTATCACAACACTAGACCATAATATTGATACCCAAATCCAATACATTGGGTATCCCCAATTACCTTGGTACTTACCTTGGTATCACAAGGTAATACCCCAAAACTTGTTTATATTAACTATCCGTAATTATATACATGCTATACTAATTATTATACATATAGTATACTATAAATACTATTAGCAATTTAGGAATATATATACATATATATTAAATACTATATATATATACACACACACACACACACACACACACACACACACACACATATATATATATATATATATATATATATATATATCCGTAATTATATACATGCTATACTAATTATTATACATATAGTATACTATAAATACTATTAGCAATTTAGGAATATATATACATATATATATATATATATATATATATATAATATATATATATATATATATATATATATATAATGATAGGAAAATCTGCTAATCTGTCACTAAAAACCCTGCCTGCTATCGCTGAAACTGCTGTTGATGCTGATACTCTGCTGTTTTAGTGATAGATTCCTGCTGCTGTTCCCAAAGTCGTCGCTAAAGCCTCTGATACGGCTGCTGATACTGCTACTGTTTCAGCGACAGATTTCTGTAATTGTTGTTAACTGTTGTCGCTGTTTCTCTTGCTGCTGCTGCGCGTTACTGCTGCTGCGACGCTTCCCGCCGTCGCTATAGCGGCTGCTGCTGTTGTTAGTGTTGCTGCTGTTGTGTTCAACGACACACGTTGCTGTCGCTATATCTCGTCTCTCTATAACTCTAATATATATATATATATATATATATATATATATTATATGCATAAATACTACTAATAATTATACACACACCCTCACATAGTATTATGTACATAATACACATAGTAACATACACACACATACATACATATATATATATATATATATATATATATATATATATATATATATATATATATATATATATATATATATATATATATATACATACATATAATTATTTACCATACACATTATATAATTATAATTATAACAACTCATAATATCTATTTATATGCTAACATATATAATTATACATACATATATAAGAATAGCTACTTACAACATACATAATAAATACATAGATCTAAGACACAAGAAGCATAATTATATATACCATAATATATATATATATATATATATATATATATATAATATATATATATATATACAATTACATCCTCCATGAATTAAGAACACAATGAATAGATCTACATACAATTTGTACAAACACATGGAGAGTATCACACCGTAACCCCCTAGATCTAGGATACGCATGTGACACGAGTCCACCACACATCCAAACGTACCCCGAAAGACACGAACAAGTAACATATATTATTTATGAATAATATAAAGAGTAAAATATAGATCTACGTGTCCGTGTCAAAATATGACATGTACAAAGTTCTGTGTCAGAGGGAAAACCCCCAAATCAACACGTATCACTAAATTGTTGGGATACGACCTACACGTACCCAATTGTGGATACGACACTAGTCCCAAACACACAAGCACATGCCAAATTGATCTATAGGACCAATTGACACACACAACAAATATCAATCTTGAAATTCCCCCAAAATTGATACAAAAAGTACCATAACTTTCTTAATAGGCCTCCTATGAACACAAAACCAAATCCTATGGGTAGACTATGCATATGGGTTGATTTTTCATGGTTAATTCTTAGATTTAGAACCTAATTTAAGGAAAAAAACTGAATTGTTCCTATTGGGAGATGGATTCCCAATGAAATCTCCAAAATTGGTGAAATTGGCTTCCAACTTGTAGATCATTGCTCCTCTTTGTAGATCCTTTCTTCCTCCTTCTAGATCCTTGCTCTTCTAGTCTCCAATGGTGATTTGGGAAAGAATTGAGTGAAAATTTGGTAGAGATTTGATGGAATTTGTTTGAGAGAAATTCTAGATCTAGATTTGGAATAAAAAATAAAGAGAGAGAAAGTTTTTATCCCCTTTATATAGGCCTCACTTGCCCCCTCCCTCAAGCTACTATGTAAAGTCTAAAATACCCCTTGGGGCCTCTCATGAAAAAATTAATTATGGAGGGAAGTTTTTAGTCTAATGGGTTTAACTTAATTAATCATCCTCCTAATAAATGGGCTTCTAATTATTAGGCTCAAATCTAACTAAAATTAAATGTTGGGTCCATGGATCTATTCTAACTAGTTAGGTCCACTACACAAGTCCAAAAATAAATCTAACATGCTAATAATAAATAAATAATACAAAAAATAAATATTTAACATGCATAATATTTAATTAATTATGGAATGACCAAAATACCCTTTCCTAGAAAATACGGTATTGACACTAGGCACAGGTGTTGCCTCTTGCTGGGGGCCAACAGATTCTTATCCTGCTGAAACTGTTGGTGCTCCATCCACCGATGCTAGAGAAGCCCTAAGAAAAAGGACACAAGATAAATCAAGAATATAACGAGAAAGGATCAAGGAATAAATGGTACATAAGTCAAGATGAGTTTCGAGAAGACAGAATCAGGATTTTAAGAAGGGGCATGTTTAATTGAGACATCATATGATCAAGCTATCCCACAAATCTGAATAGAAAGCCAGTCCTGCATGGACCACCACTAAAACCTTGTCACGCCCCAAATCCAAAATACTAGAGAGTGGAGAAATAACTCATTCAACCACACCTTACGAAATACCAAGTAAACCGCAATGTGTTAAGGTTGTCTAAAGACAAGATGGTGCATCCTACAATCAAGTCTCCTAGGATCAAGAACTTTTATATCTCAATCGTTCAATCAAGTAGCAATAACATAAACTATTCCAGAATAAGCAGTAAGGCATCCCAAATGCCGCATCAGAATGTTCCAAAGATCTAACAATACAAAAAAGTATACCAGATACCCAATCAACAGTATACATGCCAGTGAGTCAGCTGCAGTCTGAATATAATACAGTCATATAGGGAACTAGTATCCAGATTTACTGGCTAACAGGTGCCGGTTGGCTAAACATCCAAAATAATTATAGTTTACAAAAGACGAGCAGTGAAACAAGAAACTCACTCGTGACCCTCAGCAGCCATCCTTTTGGTGCGTGCCATCAGTGAGGGAGAAGTAAGCTTGATCCTCCGGTGCTGGATCTAAACCTGGCCATGCAAAACCAGTGGGGTCAGACCCCAAATAGCAAGTACCACAAAGAAAGCACAAAATGTAGAAATAAAATCAGACCTATAGCATGAGATGCACGAGCCAACAATCAATGGCATATATCCCATCCATGATATGATACGACACCCCTTCATCAAACATAGGCAGGAAGTGCCCTATCATATCAAGATAGAATCCGTCTCTTGATTATGGTTAAGCTAAAATATTCTGCGCTGTACTTTCGGTCAGCAGTTTATCGTAACACAGAAGAGCAACCCAACAACCAAACAAGGACATGAGTTAAATTACCATGCCACAGCAGTCTATGTCCCTAATTTCACTCAACAAGAGTCACAATACACAAGAAAAGATACAATAAGGAAAAATAATATAGCTTCATTCTATGGAGTATAGTAACACAATGATGCAACCCAACAACCAAATAAGGACATGAGTTAAATCATCATGACACGATAGCCTACTTTCCTAGCTAGGCACCTATACAAGAAAATTAGACGGCCAATCATGTATTACGGCTTGATATATGATCTCTGGGTTATCCCAGTAACGCAATATATGAGTATCCTCAGATCGTGCCATAATCGAGTAGGGCGGACTGAACCAATGATATACAAGGAAGAATATAAGTAAATGATGCACCAGTCCCTCGCAAGGGCCCTGAGCTAATTAATAACCAGTAACAGTTCCAGGATTTTTATAGGAAAGATACTGGTCCGATCTTATAATTAAATTAGATACTGCACTCCACTAGCGCGATGATATACAGTATCCGTGGTGGCCAGTATTTACTCCCAGCTAATTTAGGGTGGTTCGACATGCATGATCTCGAGATACCGTTCCCTTTTAATACTCTATAATTTAATTGGCTGGTTAACCCTAGGTTAGTTAGAATCTCATGTCGTAGTTCCATGAATATTTTTTCTTAGGTGTCGTACCTTAAGTACGGACGCTCTTGATATGAATCCATGTTGTCACTCGAAAGTTAAATCTGAATTCACCCAAGTGTGATGCAACAATCAGTACTATCTAGCCACGCCTAAAGTCACTGTCCAACTACTAGATCCATGCATGAAAATAACTACATATATAATATAGCAGGATTATGGGGCACGATGGATCACTATATATCAAGTAGCACTCTCGGTGCGATTAAGTTTTTCAGCACGGATACAATAGTCAGGGCAAGAACAAGTTCTAGAATCAAGATCATGGACAGGTTACCATGTAGCAAATTATTCAGCACATGATAATCTAATACTAGTTACATTAATTTGTTACTTTATTATATCGATGAATAAGAATAAGAGTAGTACGAGAACCCCTCGAGATCAGATCCACAACCTTTAAACCAAACAAGAACCGGGGTTTTAGAACGTCACCTGAGTTGAACTACGCCTCTTATTCTATCCAACGTAAAATAAGGGGATCAAGAAAAATTAATCTAATTAAAAAGTAAAATAACAAGTGCATACATGGCTACATCTACAGGGATCAACGTGCGCAGGAAAGAGTCGACGCACAAAGCAAGTTGACCAACACGACACACTTGAAAAAGTGCCCGGGCAAGAATAAA
This sequence comes from Iris macrosiphon, assembly GCA_036927795.1. NCBI lineage: Eukaryota > Viridiplantae > Streptophyta > Magnoliopsida > Asparagales > Iridaceae > Iris > Iris macrosiphon. The sequence continues at coordinate 87,407,565 of JAYESA010000010.1, forward strand.
GCGTACCTTAAGGGAAAGTGCGCGAGCAAGCTAGCTACAAGACAAAACAAATAATCTGAGGTCAACTCTCGACAGTCGAGAAACTCGTAAATCAAGGAGCACACAAATCAATAACACATAAATCGAGAAACCAAAGTTTTGTTCCTTAGGAAACAAAGAGAAAAAAAGTGCGCGAGCTACCAAATATATGCAAAGTGTGTCGGTTGACGAAACAGAGAAAAGTGAAGATTGCCAACATGAAGAAAGTGCGCGGACTGGCTGTGGCACACTTTTCCTTGGTTTTCTAGGGAGAACTTTGAAGGAATACGTACCAAAATGCACCAACTAGATTTCCTTTCAAAAGTGCGCCACTGACTCAAGGATTGTGACTGGCACACTTTTGCTAGGAGACTAAGTGCAGTATGATTATTACGCACTAAGAGTTGGGACATATCACCATTTCGCCCAAAGTAGAACATACGTATTTCTACACCAAATAGGTTCTCTTGTATACTCTTCACAGAGCACTGTTCTTCTTCTCTAGTAAGCTATGTGGTACACGTATTGTATCAAGTTTCAGCACTGAACTTAGCTGGACTCAAAAATAAGCACGACCAAAAGCAAAGTTACATAAAATATGGTGCTATACTTTATGAGCTAATTAGTTTTGTAAAACACAAAGTTTTGGGAGATCAATCCTCAAGAAAAAAAAGTGAACCCATAGACCTAAACTCTGGTCCATGCAATTCCAACCAAGAAAATCAAGAACGACAAGTATTAAAGATGAAGGGATGCTCGGTCCCAACAACATGAGCTAGAAATAATCATGCATTATTAAGAATTAAAAGCTTGCATAAATCCATGGTTCTTCTCTTGTGCAAGATGTACTTGCCTACGGGGGGAGAGAAAACCTAAGAGATAAATAAAAAGTAAAAAAGAGCATAGCGAGAGAAATGATAATATATAGGTTTATGTTTGAGGTGTGGACCGTTGGATTACTCAAACCCATCCTAGCCACACATCCCACCAACTCAACAAAACCCACTCTTCTCCATAATTCATGGGTCAGATCTAAACAAAGGCTGGGCAAGCAATCAACATGCGCCAAAGATAACATGTGCCAAAGTACTTCTGGAAAGGGACTGACACAAGGTAAAAGCTTTCTTTCTCCTACAATACTGCTATTTATAAGCATTAGCTTATGGGTCATCTACAGCTTCTCGTATGCAACATTAAAGGCGATAAATCTCGCAGAACACACATACACATTAATAAGTGCCTTAATTTCTGTAAACATGCAGCTTATTCATGGCAATAAAGACGCCTTGAACCCTGCGATCAAACGACGACGATGCTTTGGAATTAAAAGGAGATTTTGTCGATTAAAATTGCATGAAGATCAAGAAAGATTTGACAACCTATCAACAGAAGCTCATACGTCTATATGTTATGGGGGCAAACAGAGCAACAGTATGCAGCAAAGCTCTATGCGCTAGATTATCACCCATGCTTCTTTCAAAGTATTTCAAACGTGTTCAAGTTTTGAAAACTTTGAAGGAGGTCTTGTAGAAGCATGAAAAAATTCAAGTCCATGTGCCAAATCAAAATAGCCTGATTCAGTAACGTCAAGACACATACACCTCAGGCCGCATACACTCAAGTGTCCAAATACTATGCGTCGTGTGGTAGTCAACCAAAAGAGTTTTCAACTATGCGACAACTAGCCGCATACGTCTCACACATCATTAATTTCTCTGGACACTTCAAAATTTTTGCAGACAATGGTTACGAGATGGACATCAGTGCTTACATTACCGTCATAGTTACTTTTTGTCAGTATACAGTAGTGTAGTGCCACGTGTATGTACGATAAATCTCCCTATGCGGTAAGACATGATATGCGGCATCAACTCTTCAACTAACAGTGACCGTTATAAAGACGAAAAGATAATTATGTGCATTAAATGCGTTAATGGCGCTTACGTTACGATAACAGGACATATTAATTTAGATTTTTGAATAATTTTGTAACGCATGACAGGTGTCAAATCAACCAGGTTATGTGCCTACGTTCACCTTCGGATTATGCGCCCCATTTATTACAGAAGCCTATGCGGCTACCCAAACTCTATACGACAGAGTCAAAAAGCATAGACTTTTTAGATTTAGGCACATATAGCCGTTACAGTATGAATGTATATAAATAGCAGGACTTTTGAGCCTAATTGATGCCCTTCATGCCAGTGAGCCGAGAGTTAGCAACTTTCCTTCTCTTTCTAATCTTTGTGTTTGAGTAGTCAACGGAATAAAGAAGTCGACCGCATACTTGATCTTCCTCGCTATAATCCCCAGATTCTTAGAATCCTCAGTATTAAATTTCTTATTTTACTTTCTTTGTTAATTTTTATTAGTGCCAAGCAGAAGAATGCTTTACATATGCGCTGAAACAGCCCATGCGCCTATCTCCTCCAAGCTTCTGTTCAAATTATTCCAAACTTAAATCTAATAAAGTTTAAGTTTGGAAACTTTAAAGGGGGTCTTGTAGAAGCATAAAAAAATCTTTAACCATGCGCCAATAGTAAATAAAAGCCATACGCCACAGTGATCAAGACCCATGCTCTAAAGTGATCCAGATTCATGCGTCATCTGCAACATAAGTAGTGTTCCCATGTGCTAGCAGTGTCATACGCCACTACTACCCCAATGTTCCCATATGCCAGTAGTGCCATGCGCCACTACTATCCCATTGATCTCTATGCGCCTAGCGAACATATTCCCAAGGTACAATCAAAATTGTCATATGACACGTGTCATGAGTATTATGGATATCATCAATTGCAGATCTTAAATTACCACATGGCAGCCTATTACAACATACACCAATATACGGTAGCATGAGATGCGCGTGTGCATGCCTTCTCAAGGCTATAAATAGTGGGCATTTCCCAAGCGAAGAGAAGGGAGAGGAGAAGAAGATAGAAGTAAGGGACACCCATTGAGTCGTATACTCCAGCTCCCCAAAGTCTAGTCACCCTCCTTGCTCATGGATTGTCAACGGAGTAAAGGAGCCGCTGTAGTGCTCGATCTCCACCTTCACACTCTGTCGGATTTATTCCTTGTTCTGGACGCCTAACTACTCGGAAGCCATTAATGGCTTCTTTCTTATAAATAGAGGGCTAGGGAAGAGGAAGAATAGTATTTTTCTTCTCTACCTAATGTCTCTACGGAAGCCGAGTGCGGGGAGATCGTTCGAGCGGTTCGTCGATCTTTTTTCTCTGATGGTCGACCATCCAGCTGCCGTTGACGGAAGTAAGGAGAAATTTTTTTTGCTTTCTGTTCTTGGGGCACGAGGACACTTTGGCACCATCTGTTTGCATGGGCAAGAAATTGTCAGTTCTTGTGAAGGCATTCTTCTTGGCTTGACGAGTATGGTCATTGCCGAAGGGCTTCATCCTGAAGATGCACTAACGATGAGAGTTCTCCTTCAGTATTATGAGTGAAGCTGTCTCCGGACATTCATCTGAGACATGCGTTGGAAGACTATGTGCGACCATGTTTTATAGATATATTCACCTCCTCGGGGTGTTTCATTGTTAAGCATGCACTGTAGTGGTTATATGTGCAGGACCTGGCATCTTAGCGCATGGATGTCTGGTTTGCTATGAATCAACAAGTGGCACATAATCTTGCATATACTCGACTTCTGATATTTTTCTTCTCTTGCAAATATTCTGATTTTTTATGTGCTCGTCTTGCTTAGATTTCCTCGAATTCCTTGGGTTCTGATGGAGCATGGAAGGATATCGTCGTTCATGATGAACAAACACATTACCCAGGAGATTGTCCGCGATCTTCTAACCTAGCTCACTGTAGCTATTTCTCGTATATGGCCAGGATGTGATGGCTGGATCTCAGGTCGGATCTTGACGACGCATTTGTGTAGAAGTGGTGGGGCTAGTTATCCCAACCAAGATTTCTAATTACGTTATTTCATACGACAGAGTTGGGTCTGTAGGCTCAGCTCTGTGTTGCAAGCTCCCTTGTTATCTATCAGTATAGTTTCTTTTTCATGTATTGTGGCTTGCACTAAAGAGTTTGCTGACGTGATAACCCAGAATGTGTTGAGCTACCGAATTTACTTGTGATGGTACCAAAATCAGCATAGCGGGGGTCCCCTTATTTTCAAATGTACCCATGATCTTTAATATTACTAAAAAATCCTTAAATGTAATGGACTTCTATATGTACTCATGATCTTGAATATTAATAAAATTTTTGCCTTCATTCTTGTTTAGAACTTTTCTTTTTGTTGTGGTTATCGTGGTTGTGAGTATTATACTAGAGGTAGTATGGACAAAGCATAACATCATAATGGCGATAACAAGAAGCCCTATCAGAGGTAGTATGAATGTGATAGGTTAGAGTAGTTCCATTAAGGAAGTTCGGTGATGACATCTTCTGCGATGGTAAAGATACTTTGGTTTAAAACCGATAGTCAAGCAAGTTTGTTTGTAGCTGAATATGATCATGGTAAAATATTTTATAAGGATAAAAGGAAACGAGTTAGAGGTAGTATGGACATGACTGCTTTCTTTTATTGGGGAACATGAACAACTAATAGTTTAGAGATAATGTGGACATGAACTACTTTCTTTATAGAAATTTTGTGGAGATGACAACAAAAAGGACGAGCCAGAGGTGGTATGGATGTGACTGTCTTCTTTTGGTGGGAAGAATGACTTATAGTTCAGAGGTGATGTAGACATGAACTATTTGTCATTAGAGAAGTTTTGTGGATATATTACCCATTGCGCACTCAAGACTCCTGAGTATGGATTTGTCCGTGTGCTACAGATAGAAATAATTGGTTGGTAAGGGCCACCCAGAGAGAAGAAATTTGGGTCTCCAAAGGAAGTACAACTTTACTTTTGTAGACCAAGGAGAACAGCGTGCTGCCAGTCAAAGTTCGGATCATTGTACGATGGGCCCATAGGCATTTGTCCAGCTTCTCATTCCAGTCACGTTTGTTGGTCGAAATAAACTTTTTGAGTAGCTTGATGATGGTCTTGTTGAATATTTCGACTAATCCATTTATTGCTGGATTATCGACGATTGAAGCTACATTTTGGATTCAATTTTTACCACAAATCAGGAAAAAATCGTACCTTACAAACTGTGGACCATTATCATGAATGATCCTACGAGACAAGCTGAAGGGGTAGATGACAAAATATTTAAGAAAAAATATCACGTTGGATATTTTTACTTCTGCGAGCGGAACAATTTCCAACCATTTAGAGAAGTAGTCTGTGATAGCCAGGATGAATTGGTGCCCCTTAGACAAAGTTGGGTTGATCTGTCCTATGATGTCCATACCCTAGGCTTCAAATAGCCAAGATGCAATGGTTAAGTGTAGGAACTCTGAGGGCTGATAAATAAAGTCAGCATGGATTGACACATCCTTCACTTCTTCACATAATTAATGGCATTTGCCACCATCGTTGGCCAATAATAGCCCATGTATCGGAGGCGGTCTTAGGACCAGGGACCAGGCTGGTGAGCACCACAAACATCGTCGTGAGTTTTACGGAGAGCTTGCTTTATTTTGGCGTCCGATAGGCATCGTAGTAGTAGTCCGTCAAAAGAACGATGGTACAACATCTTAGTGGTTGTATTATAGTAGAACCGGAGGGAGCGTCTTCTAACGAAAGTGACCTCCTTCGGGTCTTCCAGAAAGATTCCATATACAACATAGTTCATTAATAGGAATCTCCAATCTTTAATATTGGTATATGCGTCCACAGTGGTACATGTTCTATGAAGAACTCTGTAAATGTGGAAATCATGTCGACGACCGCTTGGTGGTAAGGTAGAAGGTCCTTGTGACGGACTTCGTACTCGTCATGGACTTGACTCACTTTTAATTTGGAGTCACCATAGGCTTCTAGGTAGTCAACCTCTAGTTGTTTAGCCATTTGAAGCCCAATAATGAGAGCATTGTACTCTACCATATTGTTGGAACATGGCTCCGTAAGCGAGTATACGATGGATGACTAGGTCGTCGGGAGAGATTAACAGTATCCATACTCCGGTAACAGTATTACCTTTGGGCCCTATTCTGGATGCACCGTCGAAGAACATTCGCCAAACTGATCCTTCTGTCATGACAGTGTTATACTCTAACACCTCTTTGGAGATTTCGTCATAGAGTTTTGAAGTCTCCGGTTCCAGATGAGATGCTAGATAGTCGGCCAATGCTTAGCCCTTGACAGCCTTTTGCGGGATGAATACTATGTCATAGGATGACTGTAGGATTGCCCACGTGTCTAGGTGAGAGTTGAGTGCTCCGAGATTGATCATGAGGACTCTGAGGGTATTCACTCGAGAGATCACATGGATGGTTTGCTTTATCAAGTAATGGCGGGTCGTTTGGACATCGAATACTTGAGCAAGATACTCTTTCTCGACCATATTGTACTTATGTTCTGCGTCAATCATCGTTCTGCTGAAATAGTAGATAGCTTGCTCATAGCCTTCGTAGCTATTCTGGGCAAGAAGTGCTCTGAGGGATTAATTCATTGCACGAATGTAGAGTAAGAAGGGTTTTCCCACGATTAGGGCCACCAACACTGGGGGGGTTCGTGAGATCCTTTTTAATGTCGTTGAATGCTTGCTGGCACTATTCCATCCAGGTGAAAGTGACTCCCTTCTTCATGAGCTAAGTAAATGGACAACATCATCCAGAAAGATTGGCTATGAATCTCCTAATGTATGTCAGTCTTTCCTGCAGACCACAAAGTTATCGCAGGTTCTTTGGATGATGCATATCTAGGATAGCCTTAGTATTCTCAGGGCCGATGTGAATACCTTTTGAAGTTATAATAAATCCTCAAAACTTGCCGTTGAGACTCCCAGGAATAACTTGGTGTGGTTCATCTTAAGCCAGTGGGATCATATTAGATCGAATATCGTCTTCAAGTCATGGAGATGGTCGTCTTAAAAATGACTCTTGACAGCGATGTCATCAACGTAAAATTCTATTTTCTTACGCATATATCATGAAAGATAGTGCTTATAGCTTGCTAGTATGTTGCACCTGCGTTCTTTAGACATAAGTGCATCACAGTATAACCGTACACCCCTCTTGGCATCCGAAATAACATAAGCTTCTCATCGTTTGGAAATATCTTGATTAGCCTAAAAACCTGTCCAAGAAGGAAATACGGTCGAAGACACGAGTATTGCCGATCATCACATTTGTGACTAGGAGAGGGAATTCGCCCTTTGGGCAAGCCGTATTCAAATCACGAAAGTCAATACAGACTCGAATTTTATCGTTCTTTTTTATGACGGGGACGATGTTAGCTACCCAATCTGGGTACTGTTTGTAATGCCCTGCAATCGCACGGTGTATTACGCTGAGTCAGATCGAATGAGGCAATAGCTGATTACATTTTAATTTGTTGGATTTGGGAACAAGTATTAATTTGAGTTGGTTTTATGTACAGATCGCTAGCGGAGTTCGATGGAATTAGATGTTCGTTCAGAGCAGTACTGGGATAGCTGGATTAGAGTGATAATGTCGTCTTCCTTAATCCGATCGGTCAAATGATTTAGAGAGCACAGACTGTTCGTATGGTCATACCAATTGAGTAGATCGTGCTTTGCATCGGACCACGGGTTCAAGCGATCGGCCATATCGGCAAGGCAGGGTGCTTAACGAAATCATACTTGGTGAGTGGGCTCTGTCCCTTCTCTTCTACTCCTTCATGCCTAATAATACGGAACACATGTAATGGCTTGAACACTTGGACTGGAACTTGGAAATTACTACACTGTGGCGTACATAGAGTGTATGTCATTTGGTTGAATATGATTTATGGCTTGAGTTGATTTTTTTGCATTGGGAAGTTGGAGCTTGAGTAGGCAGTTGGAGCTTGAGTGGATCATCTTGGTTGGGACATCGAGGCACTTCGGACGGACAAGCGAGCGTACATCTGTGCACGAGTATCAAGTTGGGTGCTTTGTCAAGCAAAGCGAGCAGTTGTGGTTCAAAATCGAATAATTGCATCATTGAGGGTATTGTGCCACAGTTGGGACATTGTGCCACGGAGTTTTCTGAGCGAGGGATGTTGCACCAATTGGAGCATTATGTCAAAGCGGCATAGTGCCTATGTGGATAACTTGAGATGGTTCCTTGGGATATAAGTTGGAGAATGGTTATGGATATTTGGTTGGATTGAGGCGAGTATCGTTTGGTGGGGCGACAATGCTCGATTCTCTCGTCGTACCTACTTGATGTCTGTATCGGTCACGGACAACCTGTTGTACACACGGTTTGGTTTTCTCAAACTGAGAGGCTCCGAGGCACCGGGATCGTTCGGCCATGGAGGAGACAATGGTAACATGCCTTGGACGCGGTGCCGACAGATCGATACGACCAGGCGGGCTAGCTACTCAGTCTAGATTGGGTAGAACTGTAGTTGATTAGTCCTTTATAGCTTGGCTAGTGACTTCATATAGATAAGAGTTGATTTACTTTGCTTGGGTTTGATTTGTGCTTTTCGTATAGGCGGTGGCCACTTTGCCTTAGCAAGAGTGTGCATATTGAAGATTGGATTATAAGGCTTGGATTGTGGCTTGGTTTGAGGATGGATATTGAGGCTTGGATTATGGTTCGATAGGTTCACGCATTGTTTGGGTTTCAGTATGACGATTTGCATGCTAGTTTTCTCTTGAGTTGGATATATCTGCTTGTATATATTTTGCTTGAGTTAAATGCTTGCATGTTTAACCTGCTTTACAATTTTCCTTAACATGTCATACCTCTGCCATGAAAATAATCTAGGATTCAAGTAGAAAGATCACCATATAACTATTTGCATTCACTATTCTACTTAGTGTCGGTTTAGACGAGTGGGTTACCCCGCTCACCAGTACGGCTGTTTACTGACCCACGTTTATGGGCATTATTTCAGGTACGCAGGTGTAGTGGCGCTGCTTGGATATACGGGACATGATGTATGAAGGGTAAGTACCTTTGTGGGCAAGAGAAAGAGCAAGAGTGTTTCATCGCCTTTATGGCATTCTCCATTGTGGCATTCTCCTTTGTGGCATTTTCAATTGGACCCTATCGAGAGCTTCGCTGCTTATACTCTGATGTGTGCTTTATGCACAATACTTGACTTTTGCTGTAATTTGGTCGTTTCGATGATAACTTTGCTGTTTGACAATATCGCCTTGTGCGAGCGCAACTCTAGGCTCGTATGACATCACGTCCCGATGAGAATAATCATCCTGCGGGAGCGCTGCAACATGGTGATTCACGTTCAGTGGGGACGATCGAGCTTGCGAGAAATTGGTGTGTGGCACTGTTCTTCATGGATAAAATCGCTTGCTATCATCTTATTTACTTTAGCTTCGATGACGTTCATAACATCCAGACAGAATTATCGTTGTTGTTGCTTTACAGGATTAGCGTTTGGTAAGATATTGAGCTTATGCATCACGATTTGTGGCTCCAATCCCAGAATATCTTCATAGTTCCATGCAAAGACGTCGATGTTTTCCTTTATCAGATGGACAAGGGATTCTTGCTCTTTAGTTGAGAGGTTTTTGCTAATAAAGATGGGTTTAGGAGCAACATATTCACCCAAATCAATTTGCACATCCTCATCCTAAATAGGGGTTCCCGTTGCTCGAATCATAATTCCTCTAAAGATTCTAGTTTTTTAGCATGGTTCGACTTCAAAGAGTTTGATCAGGTACTCATCGTCCTCTTTCGGATCCACTGATGCCATGTTAATAGACATTATTTGCTTGAGTACGTCCCTAATGCTGATGTAGGAGTCCCAAATGGAAGACTACGAAGAGTGAGACTGCGTATCATCTTCCTCCTCCGAGTCTTTGGGAGTTGTAGGAGGTGTGACATATTCCAAGCCATGACTAGTTCGTTGGTAGTATGTCTCAGACTTTCCCTTTGGGGCAAAGTGATGCAATGGTAAACGTCGTCCCTTGTCGTAGTTCAGGCCTTGGTCGCTCTTCAGATTGTATCCCATTTTTTGGAGAATACACTTAGCCTATATGTTGTAGCGGTAAAGTTGCATTCTACCACTTTTTGGTTCTAGCTCTTCTAAGACGAAGTTTCGGTGACCTTCGACCTTCCCTAAAATGATGGGTTTATCACCTTTCTTTCTTACAGGAGTGAGAAAACAAGGATCTTGGTAAGGAGGATTTGGCTTATTACGTGAGCTGTAGCCACTTGCGTATGTAGGTGTAAACCTAGACCCTACTCCAAAGAATATGCGGTGCCCCAATGCTCGACAACAGAGAAATTCAAATAGAGGCCTTTATTGAGAAAATATGGTATCTCTTCCAAAGGGATTACATCATCATATGACGGTACGTCGGTAGATCCCACGACATACTCTTCCAGATCGTCTTCTTCAATGGCTGTCAGTGACATTGACGGTGTTGCAGTTTTCTTGCAGAGATTGACTATTAACTGCCTTAGTGTTCTCATGATAAGAGGATCCTTGTCTGGTAAGCATTTTTGTTCTTGGGTCTTAATTACCAGGGATTTAGGTGCCCTTTTACGAAGTTTAATAATGAGGGGTGTAGTTGTGTGGGCTGGACGTCCTTTGAGATGGACCCTCAAGGGATTGCCCGAAGTCATAGCAGCATTAGCTTCATCATCAGCGTCGTTACTTCATTCATCTTGGTAGATTTGCTTGTACAAGATCGAGTTGAAGTAGTATGCCTCGACCCCTTTGAAAAGATCCATATCGACGAATTCTGTTTTGACCACACCATCTTCACTGACGTACTTTAAGCATTGGTGGAGAGTGGATGGAACGATCATATACTCGTGTATCCATGGAAGCCCTAGCCAAATATTGTAGGACACACCCATATGGATGATGTAGCAAGTCACATCTATTTGGAGATCGCCAATTTGTTACTTCAGATGAATCTTGCCTAGTTGGTAGCTTCTCCTGGCATTGAAGCCGCTGATAGTGGTATTGGTGGCTGTCAATCGATGCATCAGAATACCGAGGGTCTGTAGCAGACTTTGTGGGATGATTCTGAGAAATGATCCAGGGTCAGTATGCATTTGGTCCACCTTAATGGCTCCGATATATCCTGTGTAATACAGAGGAAGGACGTGCCTATTATTCTTTAACAATGTGCCTTGCTGAGAGAATATGATATTCGGGATCGCTTATATCACATTGTTGCAGTGAGGACATATGGCAGAATTCTCGGCCGGTGGCTTGACTTGGGCCAAATAAGAGTTGGTGTTTTGCATTGCCTCAATTAGCACATCACAAGTCTTTTTGGAGAGGTTTATCATAGCTGTGCCAAAATATCAAAGTTGTAAGGCTTCTCTAGCCCTTGAGTTGCATCTTTTTGCAGAGGTTTATCATAGCAAATTTCCTTCTGCTTTTGCATGTCTGCTGCGGGAGGCTGGGATGGACCCGGATCAGATGCCGCAAGTGCGGCAACCGGAGGTATAATGTCATCGGGAGCATTGTAGTCGCTCTGGTCGGCTAGGCCTAACTTGGTTACCCCTGCCAAAGCTTCATAAGTTGATGAAGAGACTGTGTGACAAGACTTGGTCTTATTTTTTTGGACTTTGAGAAGCATGGAAAATCTACACCATGCGCCAACAGTAATCAAGAGCCATACGCCAAAGTGATCCAGCGCCATGCGTCATCCACAACATAAGTAGTGTTCCTCTATGCTCGCAGTGCCATGTGCTACTACTACTCCATTCCAATATTTCCATATGCCAGCATTGTCATACGCCACTACTATTCCAGTCCAATGTTCCCATGTTCCAGCAGTGACATGCACCACTACTTCTCTAATGTTTTCATGTGCCAACAGTTTCATGTGCCACTACTATCTCAGTGAGCTCCATGCGCCGGGCAAACATATGCCCAAGGTGCAATCAAAATCGTTATGACACAAGTCACGAGTATTATGGACATCAGCAAACCTAGATTTTGAATGGCCACGTAGCCTCCTAATGCAACATGCGCCACTTCGCGACAGCATGAGATGCGCGCGTGCATGCGCGTAAGGCTTCCACAAAACTGTAAATAGTTGGCCTCTCTCACACACGAAAGAGGATGACCATAGAGAGAAAAGAGAAGAAAAGAAAATAGAAGCGCCGTAAGGGACACCATTTGAGTCGTATACTCCAGCTCCCCGAAGCCTCGTTAACCTCCTTGGTCCTGGATCGTCAACGGAGTAAAAGAGCCGCTGCTATCACGTCCCAATCCCAAAATACGTAGGACTAGGAATACGTAATTATGCCAACCATATATATATGGAAATTCTAATACATGGAAACCATAACACATAGGTACGCTATATTATGAATAACAATTCACAACTGGTAAAGTTTTATGTCATAAGTCACAAGGCATAACTAGATCTCATCCACATATTCAAATAGAAATGAATAACCAATCAACTATATAACTGAATCAAGTATAAAATGCTTGATAGGAATAATTAGTTGGGTAGAGACAAATCCACTACCAAACTATAATATAAGAGAAATAAAATAAGTACATCTAATGATCAATGAGCATCGAAGGAAAGACCTCCTCAAAAAAGAATGAAGTAACAAGTCTTGATCCGTGCTCTTACGAATAGTCATGATCGTCTACACCTAGAAAATGATCAGGTCCTCAGATGGATGTAACAAGATACAAAAACAACATGCCAATAAAGTACTGATAAGCATAACATCATTTGATCGTCAGAGGCCGCCTGTAAATATTATAATATAAGGGTCATCTGACCACGCATCTCCGACGGAGCGTACGGGTTACATAAGGAAAAGTGCAAATGAGCCCAAACGCCTTACTTTTTATTCTTCTCTCCCCATGCTCTATGCATATTGTATCCACAACACGTTTTAGCTACTACACCGAGACGGAGTACAAGTATCGACGTTGTAACTTTGGTTCATAGCCTATCGCAGCACAATAGCCCAATCCTACAACCAAACAAGGACAAAAATTGGGCTACCACACCACGATAATCTATTTTCTTGGACTACTAATCACTTCTAAGTCTTCTAACATGCATCTCTATTAGCAGTTATATCATATCCATTGCACGTCCCATACGTACTGGTGGCCAACCGAATACGCAAGTCCGTGTCCTACATGAGACTCACAACTCGTGTAACATCTGTGTCACGGCTAAATGAAACATAATAATGCCTCAACTCATGGGGTGATCTCATAAAACTAGGTCAACATGCATAATATAAATAAAAATAAAAGATGACGCCACCGTCGTTGCACCCAAGTTATTCTTGGACGTGCAGTTTATATAGTAGTTAAAATATATGAACTAAATAACAGAAATAAAATGCATGCACCATATAGAATATAAATTATCGTACACTGACAAGGTATACTTGCCTGCTCTTAAAAATGATGAAGTCGTAACTCAAGGCGTCGTCCGATCTACCCATCACATAAATTAAAAAAGTTAGGTTACAAAAGTGGGTGAATAGGTTCCTCCATTTTAATCTATTTTAATTCTGAATAAAATAACCTAAAATAATATTTTAATCTTATTATAATCTAATTTTATTGGTAAATCTTAATTTCGGTCCAAAGAAAGTCAACTTTACTGATTTAGGATATATTGTAGTGTCCGTTTCCCATAGGCACTATGTACAAGTGATATCGCTTTGCTTGCTCGAGTGGTAGTCTTCTTGGAGAGTTCCCGATCGAACCATAAGAAGATTGATCTAAGTGAGTGGGCAGAACGACATTCTCTGATTCTTGCACGCCTTAATAATTGTAGTCCTCGGGATTAGGGGGTATCCTGTCTAATAGTGAGCCTGGGCTTGTAGTCCCAGCTGTTGCTATTCATGAGGAAGTAGACTCATGGACCATCACGTAGTTAGGGCGCATGCTAGGTTTACCTTCTTTCATACCTAACTGTTTGATGCAGAGACGAACAGGAAAAGGGAGCCATATTCATATATATGCATATGTTACTAACTTTTATGTCTGCTGCAGGGATAACCGTTCGGCCATAGGTAAGGATCACTGAATAAGTGATCACTTATACTTTCTTATGTCCCTTATTATTTATGCTAAATAAGATATATCTATTTTACTTGAATATGCTGCTGCCCCAATTGCATCGAATTGAATAGTCTACTTGAAACACTTGCCTTGATATAAGATAAACAGTCTACTAGAGATAACCTTTGTTCCTAAGAGATCGAATATGGCTCACAATACATGATGTGTACTGTACGATAAAACAAGGCCTTTATAGTCTGCTTGTTTGTATTGAATATGCAAACTGTTTCCAAAGCTATGTTTTCGAAAAGATGTAAACTGACTATAATCCTGATCTGCATGAAATGAACATAGGTAAAAGTTATAGTTCTCACGATTAGGGGGGTATCCTGTCTAATAGTGAGCTTGGGCTTGTAGTCCCAGCTGCTGCTAGCCTTATTCATATATATGTATATGTTGCTAACTTTTATGTCTGTTGCAGGGATAACTGTTCGGCCATGGGTAAGGATCACTGAATAAGTGATCACTTATACTTTCTTATGTCCCTTATCATTTATGCTAAATAAGATATAACTATTTTACTTGAATATGCTGCTGCCTCTATTGTATCAAATTGAATAGTTCACTTGAAACACTTGCCTTGATATGAGATGAACAGTCCACTAGAGATAACCTTTGTTTCTAAGAGATCGAATATGGCTCACAATACATGCTGCGCACTGCACGATAATTCACGGCCTTTTTATTCTGCTTATATGTATTGAATATGCAAACTGTTTCCAAAGCTATATTTTCGAAAAGATGTAAACTGACTATAATCCTGAGCTACATAAAATGAACATAGTTAAAAGTAGCAAGATCACTAGTAATATAATATTATGCCACATGCTTACTTAGTGTGGGTTTCAGGGAGTGTTGCTTCTATTCGTTGATTTTTATACTCACCAGTACTTTCTTCAAAGTGCTGACCCACCAACAGTGTGCTTGTTCTCAGGTGCTAGATCATCTGAGGAAGCGATAGCCGTGCCTCATCCCCAGGACCCAAAATTCTGGAGTCGATGTCTTGACCCGTATCGAGATTGCTTTGAGCTGCTTTTGTATAGAGGGGCATAATGTATGGAATGGTGTCATTGTAATCGAGAGAAAGAGAGTGCTTGAGCAATTTGTAACCTCGGCCAAGCGCCGCTTGTAACACTTTTGATTATCAATAAAGAGCTTATTTTCATATGCCATTTTGTTTTTTACTTTTCTGTGACATATGTGTCGCTGCTTCCTTTTTAAATAGCTTACTTGACCTTGTTCAAAGCTTTGGCCTTGTGCAAGCGCACTTTAGGCTTGCACGGCATCGCGCCCAAGCGAGGGCGATCAGTTTTGTAGGAACCAAGCGAGGATAATCGGCCCCTTACGGGACCGGGGCGTGACATAATGGTATCAGAGCTACTCGATTCTTTGCCCATTTTATTGCCCTCGACTTAGAGATGTGCCCGATATTGTGCTGCAATGAGCGTTCCATACAACAAGTCCATAGATATTCTCAAAGTTGCCGACAAAAGTTTTCTGGATTTGTTTTATTGATTGACAATATGATTTATGAGTTCTAATTGCTAGATTTTTTGATTGAGGATGGTGAGGGATGAGGACTATCGCTGCTCTGGATATCGAAAGTTTGTCCTTAAAGTTTCGAGTACGAAGTTTTTTATTGGTGGGTAAGTATGTAGTGCCCCGCTTCGCGTAGGCACTATGTACAAGTGATATCACTTTTCTTGCTCGAGTGGAAGTCTTCTCGGAGAGTTCCCGATCAAAACACAAGACGATTGATCTAAGTGAGTGGGCAGAATGACATTTTCTGATTCTTGCATGCCTTAATAATGAATCTGAGTTTTCTACTGCTTGTTCTAAGAAGATAGTTTTATAAGAAGAATAATAGAACCTGACTCTGCATGCTTAATAAGAGAACTCATATAGCTTGTCATTGAAACAAATCTGCTTGCCTAACTAGAGAACTTGAATGCTTGTCTAAAGAGATAGAAGTATTGCCATGCTAAAAAAAGATAGAAATATTGCATGCTTTGTTACATGGACACCGCAATTGGATGAACCGCTGCCATGTAATAAAAAGATTAAAAGATTGCTTTCACTCATCCTTGTATCATATGCTAAACTAGAGATCGAATTTGCATGCTAGATATATAGAACTGTTCTTGCCTGTTACTTGTTAGAAGAATTAGATTGCTTGAGCATGTTTCATTGATTGTATTAAAAAGAGATAGAACTGTTTGAACCACTTGTATCGTATGCTATTGAACCTCTCGATTGAAAGAAGAAAGAAAAAAGATTGAACCTATCAAAATGATTGAACCTATCGAATGGATTGAACTAAAAGAACCTATCGACTCGATTGAAAGAAGAGAATGGAGGGCTCCGGCTCTATCGATTGATATGATCTTTGCTTGTTTATGGACATGTGCATTATATAGTCTTTTATCTGATAGAATCGCATGCATCGCATTGATCTTTGGATAACTTGTGCACAAGGTAATATCTCTCAAACGGATTCCTGGGGCACTGAGAATCGTTCTTTCTGGGGAAGATAATCGAAACACCATGAGGCTTATAGTCCTCGCGATTAGGGGGGTGTCCTGTCTAATAGTGAGCCTGGGCTTGTAGTCCCAGCTGCTGCTGTTCATGAGAAAGTAGAATCATGGACCATCATGTAGTTAGGGCGCGTGCTAGGTTTACCTTCTTGCATACTTAACTGTTTGATGCAGAGACGGACAAAAAAATAGAGGCCTTATTCATATATATGCATATGTTGCTAACTTGTATGTCTACAGCAGGGATAACCGTTTGGCCATAGGTAAGGATCATTGAATAAGTGATTACATATACTTTCTTATGTCCCTTATCATTTATGCTAAATAAGATATATCTATTTTACTTGAATATGCTGCTGCTCCTATTGCATCGAATTGAATAGTCCACTTGAAACACTTGCCTTGATATAAGATGAACAGCCTACTAGAGATAACCTTTATTCCTAAGAGATCGAATATGGCTCACAATACATGCTGCACACTGCACGATAGAACACGACCTTTATAGCCTACTTATATGTATTGAATATGCAAACTGTTTCCAAAGCTATATTTTTAAAAAGATTTAAACTGACTATAATCCTGAGCTGCATAAAATGAACATAGGTAAATGTAGCAAGATCACTAGTAATATAATATTTTGCCACATGCTTACTTAGTGTGGGTTTCAGGGAGTGTTGCTTCTGTTTGTTGATTTTTATACTCACCAGTACTTTCTCCAAAGTGCTGACCCACCAATAGTTTGGTTGTTCTCAAGTGCTAGATCGTCCGAGGAAGCGATAGCCGTGCCTCATCCCCAGGACCTAAAAATCTGGAGTCGATGTCTTGAGCCGTATCGAGATTGCTTTGAGCTACTTTTGTATAGAGGGACATAATGTATGGAACGGTGTCATTATAATCGAGAGAAAAAGAGTTCTTGGGTGATCTGTAACCTCGGCCAAGCGCTGCTTGTAATACTTTTGATTATCAATAAAGAGCTATTTTTTATATGCCATTGTGTTCTTTACTTTTCTGCAACATATGTGCCGCTGCTTCCGTTTTGAATAGCTTACTTGTCCTTGTTCAAACCTTTGGCCTTGTGCAAGCACACTTTAGGCTTGCACGACATCACACACAAGCAAAGACGATCGGTTTCGTAGGGACCATGCGAGGACGATCGGCCCCTTATGGGACCGGGGCGTGACATACATGGCACGCAAATCGAGGCAATCTGTTGACCAAAAAATAACTGACTCAAATCCTAGATTTGTGTGTGGAATCCTATAGTTTCAGCGCTACATTAACTGTCGTGCCCCAGTCCCGTAGGGGCCGATCGTCCTCGCTTGGTCCCTACGGAACCGATCGTTCTCGCTTGGGCGCGATGTCGTGCAAGCCTAAGTTGCGATTGCACCAGGTAACGTACCTGCACAATACACAAGTTAGACAAAAATATACATATATAGGTACATAATGTAAATGCAGAAAACCAAAGTTGAACACATTGGTAGGAACACAAATTACTTTCTTTTATTGAATACTTGATTTGGATTACAAAGTGCTTGCTTGGCTGAGTTACAAAATATGTCTTAGAAGGCTTACAACTCTTTTTTACATTCCCAAAACTAGCCACAACGCCCACACATTACATCCTTATAGTATGACCCAAAATAACACAACATCTAGCAGAAGAGGAGTAGCCCACTGGAGAGAAAAGCAAAGGAAACAGCACGAGCACTATCCCTCAGAAGGTTGCGCTAACACCAATTCAGAATGCTTGCCATGCTCTCGCATCCAGTACCTGGATATTTGCCCACAAACGTGGGTCAGTACTACCATATGTACTGGTGAGCGACCGTGGCCAAACTCACCCAGAAATCCATACAAAGTAAGCAAGTGAAGTTAGCATTATTAGGTGATCTTTCTAGTTGTCTAGTTTCTTTTTAACAATTCATGCAAGAAAACATAGACGATAGATAGCATATGCATATGATAATTTTTACCCATGGCTGAGCGGTTATCCCTGCAGCAGACACACAAGTTAGCCATAATTTGTATATATGGATAAACTTATGTATCAATCTTTTGGTGTCAAAATAATAGGTATGCAAGAAGGTAAACCTAGCATGCGACCTATCTATATGATGACCCATGAGTTGCCCCGTCGATAGACAATAACACCCCCCTAGATCCCATAGGACCGGAACATCAGGGTGCTCTCACAATCCCTTCCGGACCGACCGATTCCCAGTGCCCCAAAAATCGATCGAAAGACTATTACCTTATTCACAAGTTGTCCAAGACCAATGCATGACAAGCAATATTCTATCAAATAAACTCTTAGTATGCACCAACATTAACAAGCATATAACAATCTAATTGCCACACCCCCTAGATCCCGTAGGACTAGAACATCAGGACGGACTACTAGACTCTTCTCTTTCATTCTTTTACACTTGAAACAAATACTAACCACAAAGGTTTAATGCACGATAGAGTGATGCAGCAAGTGAGTAAGGGGCACACATTAAATTGAAGTAAAGCAGTAACTCTATATACATTGCATGCAGTTCATTCCTTTGACTTATCTTTTTAGAGAGGCAACATTATTTGTGAACTAGAGATTCTTTATTAAGGCATGCAGACTGAAGGATTCATGAAGGGCCAAGTCACTCACCTAATGAATCGAACGAGAGGATATGGAAGCCTTATACAATGTTCACTTTTTGGTTATGCGTCCTGAAAATGCAACAATACATGGTTAGCATACTTCGATCTCTTTCCCTTATGATTCGAAAAGAACGCGCAAGCGAGAAAAGCAAAATCATAAAAACCAAGTCATCGAAAGCAACTCAAAACACAAAGCAACAAAAAACCAAGAAGTAAAGCAACCAAAAAAAACTCTTCGACTCATTTCAATAGAAGCCGTTCGATCAATTCGAAGGGTTCGTTGTATTTCGTCCGTGTTGATTTGGCGGTAAAGTTTTCCCGAGACTCGATTCTCAACTGGGTTGAAGTAGCAAGTGATCCATAAGTAAACATTTGGAGCAGAGCATTATATTAACGCCAGAATTGACAGTTTCATAAAATCACAAGTCGGTAAAGAGTTATGGCCACAAGGGCGCACAGATGGCAATTTTTTGTGGTTTCCTAGTTACGTCTATGTTGCACAAATTTTATAATAGATTAAACTTTTATGTTAAATTCTAAAAACATAATTTTATATAAGTTCATCATGTCAGATTTTTAAAACTTCAAACGACTCATAATTTTGAGTTCGGGATCTCCTAAAATCTCGAAAACATCGAAACACGTCTGATTTTGGACATCTGGTACTTATAGAATTTTATGAAAAAATAGTTTCAAAAATTATTAAAATAATTTATATATTCAGAAAACTAACCTTGATATGGTTCTAACAAAAAAATGTGAAGTGCATTTGGAGTCCGGAGCTAGGAGATATCGTCTTTTTAATTCGTCATAACTACTAGAAAATGTGGCTGAATTTATGACAAATTTCGACTATTTTTGGACGAAAAAGAGAGGAGTTTGGGGAAGAAAAATATGAAAGATGAGTTTATTCCATAAGTCTAAAAGGTATTTATAATGGTGGAGACTACCTAATTGAATACGACTAGGATTGTCTAATTTGGATATGATTATGATCAGTTCAAATAAGGATATGCTATGAATTAAGTTGATTTTCTAGTATCTATCTAATATGAAGACTATATATATCCAAATAAATCCTAAATAATTCCAAAAATCCAAATAAATTCCTTAAAATTCTAAATAAATTACAAAAAAAATAAATAAATATTTTAACCCTAAAATAAATGTTTGGTAGGAACAATATGCAAGTATGGTCTCATAGTAAATCATGAAAGTCCTAAAAATTTATGTTTTCTAGGTTTTAATTACCCAAAAATTCTATTTTTTTTCTAAAAATCTAAAATAGCCTAAAAATAATTCTAAATAAATATTTATATAAGTAAATATATTGATAAATTTATTTTTTAATTAACAAAGAGAATACTCTAAAAAATTTAATAATTAAAATAATCTATTATAAATATAATAATATAAAATACACACAAAATACCTATTTTGGGTGAGGGGGTTTACAATCTACCCAACTTACAAGAATTTTTTTCTCGAAATTAAAAATAAGGAATGATTTGTTAAATTTTTTACATTCGTATCTAAGGCAAGTCAACCATAATCTTCTCAAAAATTTTAATTGACAAAATCTTTTCAGATCCATCGCAATCTCTTCAAAATTAAAATAAGTACTATTTAAATCAAAATTAAATCTATCATAATCTCTTCTCAATTTTTAAATAATCAACATCCAAATTTAATTCAAATCTATATGACATCTTCAAGATTTAAATAACCTACCTCAAATTTTAAATCACGATTTTCAACTATCATAATCTCCTCTAGATTTTAAATAATAAATAACTCTAATAAAATCTTATTCCTATTTTTAAATTAAAAATTTTGTAATCTTCAAATTTTAAATTCAATTTATATCCTCAACATTTCAAATAGGTGATCCAAGAATCAAAATTCAACTTTTAATTCAAATCATCAAATTGTAAAATTTTGAATTCAATCCATCAATGTTCATGTTTAGAGTTCTATATTTTTATCCTAAAAATTTAAATCGTTAATTGAATCTCCAATATTCAAAATTTAAATCATGTGCTCAAATTATAAATATTTGATTCACAATATCAAAATTTTAAAATTTATTCTATAAGGCATTCTTATCTTTAAAGTTAAATCCTCATAATCATAATTATTCTTCTAAAAAAAATTCTCGAAATTAAAATGACTTAATTTTCTCGATCTTATCTTACTTGATGACCTTCGTAACCACCGTCTAAGATCTTCATGTAAAATTCCAGCTCAAGTTGACAATGCAACTTCTACCCAGCTTTAGAATTTATCCATCTTTTCATAAACACCAGGCTAAAAAAAAAATCCTAGATCATTCAATAGTGCTTACTAATACTCAAAATCTTAACACAAAATCTATCACATGTGATATACCCTTAATTATAAAAGATAGTCACAAAGTAATGTGATTAGCCTATGGGGTTTGCCTGGTACTATCCGTGTGTCAACTTATATCAAGTACGAGCGTTCGTCTTTTCGAAATAAGGGAAGACAAAAAAAACAACAATAAAGAGTTCAAGGAGTAGGTGATAGAATACAAGTACGGGGTTCAAGGGCGATTGAAGAATTCAAAAGAGAGTTGTCAAGGCAATTGTAGAATGAAATCTTTTATTTATTTTCTATTTTTTTGGTAAGTTCCTATTCACATTCTCGAATTAGTATTGTTATGTAACTGATACAATATGCTAAGATTTGTCTAGAGGGCAAGTATATTCGTCTAAGAAGCTAAGTCAATTATATCTCAATCCATGTAAAGTAGTCATGCAAAGAGCGAACCAAGTGCATTAAGGTTGTCCAGACCATAATACACTAATTCTAATTTAGACAATGTATTAGTGTGGGCTCCCACTAATACATATGTCAGGAACAAGCTCGATAAAAGGATAAGCTTGCAAAACTAGGCTGTAAAAGCAACATGAGTCAAGATAATCCAAATAACATAAGTACGCGGGATTATGATTAGTGAAAGGTACAAAATAATTCATGTTAACCAAGAAGATAAGACTTGTCCGGTGTTGTGCCTCTACAGTTCCCATACTAACTTCTTGTCTAAGTCTCTGGTCGACCAAATGGGGTTATGGCCTCTAAAGCTCTACAGTCTGGATAAAAACTATCTTCTTATGCTATTATATTGTTAGTGTAATTCAATTACACTTTATTAATGGGTCAAATGGACTATGGGATACTAGGTTGTGAGGCATGCTACCCAACTTACAAGAATTAACTAATACTATAACTGCCTTTTGGGGATTCTACAAAATAATCTTGTTCTTATAAATAAAGTAGAAACTCTTGTTGGGGTCTACGAGGGAAAGATCTTGGTACTTATTGGGGGTATCCTATTGTATTATAAAACTTTTTAGGTAATGGTCATCTTAAGTCTTAATCATAGTGCTTATAGAACAAAGTATTATTATTAAGAATGGAGAAGTTACTGGCTCTCAAGTAAGAGTGGATATAACTTGTATTGGGATATTGATACAAATTACGTGATTTAAAACTAGAGGGTAATCATAAAATCATAATCTAAATGAATAACTTAAACTATCAAGTTCTAACTACTAAGCACAAAATTTAAAAATATAAGATTAACAAACTACAATCCTACCAAACTATATATCCTAACATAAAAGAAATTACTAGGCCTAATATTAGAAAGCTAAGGTGGCACGATTGAAAAGGTGAAAGAAAATTTTAGTCATCATACAAATAGCGAGCGTTAAGGTTTTGGAGAAACAAGATATGAAGGTAAATAGAGAGACTCTTAATAATATCATGGTTCCTAAGGGAATGTGGTGTGTTAGTTTCTGTGTTCGAGGTATGATTAAGAAAAATGTTCTAATCATTCAATAGGTTTTAATTGGGTAAAGAGCTATGACAATTCATCTATGATATCTATGATGGAGGGAGGGATTAACTCAAGATAGAAAAGTTTATAGATAGTTGGATGAGATGGCACTGTCGGTGACTCATGGAGACTCAAGTATGACTCAACGATGATCATAAATTCTAGGGGATCTACTAAGCTAAAGGTAGGGTACCCATGCTCTTACTAAGGTATTGGTTGATTCCTCTTGGTTTTCTAAGGTACTGCTATGCTAATATCAAGACTAGAATCTAAATTTATATTCCTCTTATATTATGTCACTATGAAAGTTAGGTTTAGTTCTAATATTCAAACTAGAATTTCTATTGGTTCCTCAATACTAGGGTCAAACAATATGTTCAAATTTTTAACTAATTCTAGTAGTTTCTATACTACTCTCAAGTCATTCATAAATATATCAATAGATAAGGGTCAATCAATTTATAGGTGTTGGATGTTAGGGTTCATTAGGTATGTTAAACTTTTGGGAGCTGTCAATATTCTAATTTATTTTTCTTAGTAGGTATAATATCATAATTATCTTCTAACAACAAGAATTCCTATATTCTGGCAGGAGACTAAACTCAAGAAACTATTAGGAAAGTACATTAAATAAAAAGAGGTAAGGAAACAAGGATACCGATGTTAAGAGAATTAAGCGAGTAAAATTTTGAAGGTCAAGGAAGGTAGGTGAGTTCAAAGAATTTGGAACAAAATCAAGAAGGAAAGTCAAGTATATGGATGAGACCTTTACTCTAATCCTATTTGCAGGCTTGCTCGGTACAGTAACGTAACCGAGATAATATACTCTCGACCTGCATGGGCCACCACAAAAAATATGTCACGCCCCAATCCCAAAATACATAGGACTAGCAATACGTAAGTATGCCAGCCGTATGTATATATAAATTCTAATATATGAAAACCATAACACATACATACGTTGTATTATGAATAACAATTCACAAGTGCTAAAGATTTATGTCATAAGTCACAAGGCATAACTAGATCTCATCCACAGAATCAAATAAAAATGAATAACCAATCAATTATATAACTGAATCAAGTATAAAATGCTTGATAAGAATAATTAGTTGGGTGGAGACAAATCCACTACCAAAATTGAATATAAGAGAAACAAAATAAGTACATCTAATGATTAATGAGGCTCGAAGGGAAGACCTCCTCGAAAAAGAACAAAGTAGCAAGTCCTGATCCGTGCTCCTGCAAATTATCATGATTGTCTACACCTGGAAAGGGACCGGGTCCTCAGAAGGACGTAACAAGATACATAAATAGCATGCCAATAAAGTACTAAAAATAAACATCCAAGGGTTGCCTAACCGTCTATGTGAATGCACTTTGAGAACAACTTTCCAATACGTGGGCTATCTGGCTAAAAATATGATTGGCATAATTCTCTCAGAGAATCAGGGGCCTAAAAAGTATAACGTCTTTCGATCGTCAGAGGCCGCCTGTAAATAATATAATATAAGGGTCATCTGACCATGCATCTCCGGTGGATCATACGGGTTACATAAAAAAAGTGCAAAGGAGCCCAAACACCTTACTTATTGTTCTTCCCGCCCCATGCTCTATGCATGTTTTATCCATAACACGTTTTAGTTACTACGCCGAGACAGAGTGCAAGTATCGGCGTTGTAACTTTGGTTTATAGCATATCGTAGTGCAATAGCCCAATCCTACAACAAAACAAGGACAAGAATTGGGCTACCATACCATGATAATCTATTTTCCTGGACTACTAATAACTGTTAAGTCTTCTAACATGCATTTCTATTAGCATTTATATCATATCCGTCGTACGTCCCATACGTACCGGTGGCTAGCCGAATACGTAAGTCTGTATCCTACATGAGACTCACAACTCGTGTAACAACTGTGTCACGGTCAAATAAAACATAATAATGTCTCAACTCATGGGGTGGTCTCATAAAACTAGGTCAACATGCATAATAAATAAAAATAAAAGATGACGCCACCGTTGTTGCACCCAAGTTATTCTTGGACGCGCAGTTTATATAGTAGTTAAAATATATGAACTAAATAAAAAAAATAAAATACATGCACCATTTAGAATATAAATTATATTATAATGGCAAGGTATACTTGTCTGCTCTTAAAAAGGAAGAAGTCACAACTCAAGGGGTCGTCCGATCTACCCGTCACATAAATTAAACAAGTTAGGTTACAAAAGTGGGTGAATAGGTTCCTCCAATTTAATCTATTTTAATTCTGAATAAAATAACATAAAATATTATTTTAATCTTATTATAATCTAATTTTATTGTTAAACCCTAATTTTGGTCTAAAGAAAGTCAACTTTACGGATTTGGGATCCATGGCACGCAAATCGAGGTGATCCATGACCAAAAAGTCAACCGACTCAAATCCTGGATTTGTGTGTGGAATCCTATAAATTTTAGCGCTACATGAACGTCGGAATTGACAGTTTCATAAAATCATAAGTTGGTAAAGAGTTTTGGCCACAAGGGCGCACAGATGACAGTTTTCGGTAGTTTTCTAGTTACGTCTACGTTGCACGAATTTTATAGTAGATTAAACTTATCTGTTAAATTCTGGAAATATAATTTTATGGAAGTTCATCATGTCAGATTTTTGAAATTTAAAACGGCTCATAATTTCGAGTTCGGGATCTCCCGAAATCATAAAAATAACGAAACGCGTCTAATTTCAAACAGCTGACACTTTTAGAATTTTTTGGAAAAATAGGTTCAAAAATAATTTATATATTCAGAAAACTAACCTTGATATGATTATAAAAAAATTCTATAGCGCCTTTGGAGTCCAGAGCTAGGAGATATCGTCTTTTTAAGTCGTCATAACTACTAGAAAATATGGCTGAATTTATGGCTAATTTTGACTATTTTTGGACGAAAAAGAGAGAAGTTTGGGAAAGAAAAATATGAAAGATGAGTTTATTCCATAAGTCTAATAAGTATTTATAATGGTGGAGACTACTTAATTGAATACAACTAGGATTGTTTAATTTGGATATGATTATGATCAATTCAAATAAGGATGATAGGATATGAATTAAGTTGATTTCCTAGTAGACTTAGGATTATGATTAATTTAAAATAGAGTTTGAGTTTATTTCAATAATTTATAGTATTAAATAGAATTAAATATAATACAAATAATTTATATATAATCTTATTAATATCTATTAACACTAAATTAACATCTATCTAATATTAGGACAATATATATCCAAATAAATCCTAAATAATTCCAAAAATCCAAATAAATATCTTAAAATTTTAAATAAATTAGATAAAAATATATTTAAATATTTAACCCTAAAATAAATGTTTGGTAGGAACAAAATGCAAGTAAGATCTCATAGTAAATCATGGAAGTATTAGAAATTTACGTTTCCTAGGTTTTTAATTACCCAAAAAATTCTAGAAAAATCTCCAAAAATCTAAAATAGCCTAAAATTGATTTTAAATACATATTTATATAAGTAAATATATCAAAAAAATTTATTTTCTAATTAACTAAGAGATTACTCTAAAGAAATTCAATATTTAAAATAATCTATAATAAATATAATAATATAAAATATACACAAAATACCTATTTTGGGTGAGGGGGTTTAGAGCTATAGTGCTCGATCTCCACCGTCACACTTATCAAAATCCTTATATTTTATTGTACTTAGACTCTGGGCATTATAGATTCTTTTGTACTATTTGTCAATTTCCAATCAATAAAAAAAAGTTTGTTCAAATTTGTCCTTCGAGCGTTGATTTGGCGATGTCGACAAAAATGATGACTCTCCTGGGAAGAGCTTTTCCTCCTATGAGAAGCTAGTGACGCAGTCTGACGTGGCCAAGTTGTGCTCGACTCAGAGGATGTTGGTCATTCTCTTCGACCAACAGGCATTCAAAGAAATGTTGGACAAGCCGAGATATCTAATGGGGCCTATACGACCTCGCAAGACTCGGGTCGCCAAGGCCGTTGTACCACTCCCGAGGTCGGTGCCCGATGTATTATCAACCCCTGTCGCAGATGCACATGAGGTTGACGTATATTCTGTCTACAAGCAGAGCTCTTCAATGAGGCCTGTACAACTTCGCAAGGCTTGCAAGACTCGGGTCGCCAAGGCCGTTGTGCCACGCCCGAGGTCCGTATCGGATATATTACCAACCCCCGCCGCAAATGCACATGAGGTTGACGTATGTCCCGCCGATAAGCTGAGGTCTCCAGTGATGCCCGTACGACCTCACAAGACTCGCAAAATTTAGGTTAACAAAGTCGTTATGCCAAATCCCAAATTTGTCCCAGAAGCATTACCAACCTACGTCGCAAAAGCACATAAGGTTGGCGCACAACTTATCTCCATATACAAAGCCACTCTTGAGGAGAATGATGTTGAACCTCAAGACACGCGCCCACAGCGTGACCCGTACAAGAAAAACTTGTCGTGCCAGAACATAAGCACATGAGGTACTATACACGCAAAGTGGTCTTCAACAAGGACATCTATGTTCCTAACATGGATTCCCTATACTATGCGATTAAGAGCTCTGGTTCAAAAAAACTAGAACCAACTCGACCCATACGCGCTCGAGGGGCTTCGCAACCAGCCCTTCAAAAGCATGCGCCGCTACTTGTCATGTGCGCTGCTGATGGGAGACTATATTGGGATGACCCAGGCACTCATGCACGAGAAGTGGGTCAACCCTTAAAGCCTTCCCAAACCCACTTGGATGCCACAGTTGCACTTGAACCAATTCGTGGAGCAAATACTGTGATGAAAGACCCATGTGCCCAGTTTGTCTGTGCATGAAATGGATCTGTCTCACCTTAAGTCTTCCACCAATGATCTAGTTACATTTTTTGTGGAAGAACTAGGTCAGGGAGCAAACCTTCCACTTTTATCTCCATGCACAAGGGTTGCCCGAGCACATAAAATAGGTGTGAAAGTGAAGATTCTATCCTCTGATTTATGCAATATAATTAGTAACAAGCGTAAGACGAGAGAAGAAACCCACGCACATGACGTATTCCCTAGTGGATGTAGGTGCGCCAACATCATCATAAACGATTTTTGCACTAAGGCGTCATCATAAATTCTTGCTGCACTAAGGCATCAGCACCAACCCGGCGGCATCCGAGGAAACAACTGTGCGACAAGGAGGAATTGCCCATTGCTTCATGTTGCTCAACATAGAGGTCCCCTCCTATAAAGAAGATCTCGAAGAAAAGCCCACTTATCCAAAGGATGTCAGTCAGCGCATCACAAAGCCATCAATACGTTAGCAAACAAGCACCTACTACGAGGGTATTCGAGGGCATGTGCTCAAAAACAAGACTGTGGTAGCCATGCCCTCCTAACTGAGGTTGAAATTGGAGATGGGGATGGTAATCCTCCGATGTTCCACGTGAATCCATCATTCCGAGAAGATAGTGAATCTCCGTGAATGGATGGCTGCTTAACAGGGGTAGCCATACCTTCCAAGATGAGCCCACGATTGAGATTAGGTATAACAATACTTAAAATAACGAAAGTGAAGTAACACTGACCACTCTCCTTGAGGACAATAAGACTCAGATATCTGAGACAGAAAGTGAGGTGTCCACCTTCTCGTCCATATCTTTCCACACAATGTCGGTATACATGGCAGGAGATGAGCACGGCGCAGGGTCTAGTAACCAATAATGCCTCAAGGTACTTAAAGCCATGATGCAGACGCTGAGCACCTCGATGTAGACTCTGACTCATACAGTGTTGGAACTCAAAGAAAACTTCGTCCTGACACATCC
This sequence comes from Iris macrosiphon, assembly GCA_036927795.1. Classification (NCBI taxonomy): domain Eukaryota; kingdom Viridiplantae; phylum Streptophyta; class Magnoliopsida; order Asparagales; family Iridaceae; genus Iris; species Iris macrosiphon. Next base: position 87,436,544 of record JAYESA010000010.1, read on the forward strand.
ACAGACCCCGGGGCGAACAAACCCAGACCAGAGGACCAACGAAGAATCTGTCATGCATGATCTGGCTCCTCATGTCGCAAACAGCCAGACCGTACCTCGAGCCTCTGCCACTCTTTTGCCAGATGATATCCAGGAGACTCTTAGGGACTTGCGGGCATGCATTGATGCTCGAGATAATCAAGACAAGCTCCAGAGGCTAGGGATCCAGCAACCCTATCATTTCGAGTGGGATAACGTGGTATAACCTCCCAAATACAATCTACTATCTCTGACTCCATTTGACGGAAAGACATTACCCCGATAATATAAGAGATACTTTTTTTCCACAACGGGGAACATACCTCGGGATTACGCTTTACTCACCAACTTGTTCGTCGGAGCACTATCTAGAGTCGCTTTTGAGTGGTTCTGTAGTCTCCTAGATAAGTGCATCACGTCCTTCAAGGATTTGAAGTCTCTCTTCCACGTTCGATTCTATGAAGGAGGAATGGATATGACTATATCCTCCCTAACAGACATCACCCAAAGGGATAGAGAACCGGCACGAGAATACATTGAACATTTTCGACATACGAGATTGCAGTTGCCTCCCGGTATCCCCTAATCCACGCTGATGGACACATGTCGAAAGAACCTCCTACCATCAGTAAGATTCTGGACAGCATCTGGCCCATTTAGTGACTAGACGACATTTATCATAAGTGTCGCTGCTGCAGAAAATGGCAAGAAAGATACCCGATTAATGGGATTCTAAACCTCCAGCATTAAGGATAAGCATCATTTCACCACTAGAAACAATCGTGACAGTAAAGGAAAGCAAGACCTGATAGTCAACGTGTCCAAATGTCTGACCTCGCTCGGCGCAGGGACGATGGAGCCATCAAAGCCGAAGGAGACTTATTTCTTTGACGACAATGATGTCAGGGAGATCTTCGAAGTATTACAGAAGGACAACAAGCTCCGGCTACCTGACGTCAAATGCCTCGATGAAGCGGAAGAGGTTGACAACCCTAAGTATTGCCACTACTATCAAATGCCTCGAAGACAAGACGGTCACTACAAACATTGTGTCCCTATTTGCGAAAAAAAGTTTATACAAAACTTTTATGTTACAAACCGTTAAAAAAAAGAAAAGTACAAAAATATCCTAAATCGAAATCTTAGTACAATTGTTTCTGAGGAAGTATAGCTATAGAGATCTGATCTACGGATGATAACTTTACTCCGTTAACCACTCGACAATGAAGAAATGCACACGATGACAGAGAACTGCACACGAAGACGAAGAAATATAGGGAATGCTGCGAACAACTTGGAGAGTTGAACAATAAGAAAGCTCTGGCACAACGGCACGAGAAGCTTCTATTTCACTCGTTCTGCTCTTGAATTTCAAAGACTTGAAAATTCTAGCCCATTTATCTCTATATGTCTGTATGTGCTCCTCTCTGTGTGTGTTCCCCCAGGTAGCTGTTGTCTGTGTCCTGTATTTATAAAATTTAGGAGCGGTTATGAGAGTGTGCGCGCACTATGGACAGTCAACACTATTTTACCATTATGCGCAAACTTTTGGTGGATTAACACCCTATGTTCTGCATGAGTGGGTGCATAACTTTCTGCCTGCTTGACACATATCTTCCTATACGAGGAAAGCATAGGTCGTGGGAGACAGTTATTTATACACCTTTCACGAGAAGTACGACATGTAAGACACGTATTCATAACTGTACACTGTCGGTTAGGATAGTATGCACACTTTAAAAGTCTTCTAGAGACTTGCGCATTTTTAGTAAGATTGGCACTAAGGTACATTTTTTAGGGAGTTGGCACACTTTTGAAGGAAAGGCACTGCGGCGCATTTTTGAAGAAAATGGCACTACGGCGCACTTTTGAAGAGATTGGAACTTTGATGCACTTTTGAAGAGAATGGCATTGCAGAGCACTTTTGAAGAAATGGTACTACGGCGCACTTTTGCAGAGAATTGGCACTGCGGCGTACTTTTAAAGAGAAATGACACTGTGGTAGGCTTTTGAATAGATTGGCACTACGACACACTTTTGCAGAGAATTGGCACTGCGGCGTACTTTTGAAGAGAAATGACACTGCGGTAGGCTTTTGAATAGATTGGCACTACGACACACTTTTAAAGGAATGGAACTGCAGTACACTTTTGAAGAGAAAGGTACTGCGGTGCACTTTTGAAGTGATTGGCACTGTGGCGCACTTTTGAAGAAATGGCACTGTGGTGCACTTTTGAAGAGAATTGGCACCGCGGTGCACTTTTGAAGAGAAATGGCACTACGGTGGACTTTTGAAGAGATTGGCACTACGTCACACTTTTGAAGGAATGACAATGTGGCATACTTTTTAAAAAATGGCACTATAGCTGGGTCACCAAACGACAAGATGGGTCTGCATGTCGCATCTCCACTGTAATGATGACCTCTGATTCTTTGGTTTCTGCCTCTGTCGACTGTTAGTCAACTGCCTTAAATATTAAGAGGGAGAAGATCGTTTGTGTGCCATCTTTTGTAATATTAAAAAAGTGTGCTACTTTTCAACTATCTGAATAGTGCATCATCCTCTAAAGTTAATAGAAAGTGCGCCAAAGTAAGAGAATGTGCGTATTTCTTCTGGAACAAGTAGAAAATGCGTCATTCTTCTACTTGTTGTGTTTATTTCTAGAAAACTGTGCCTTCTATCTGAGGCGCACTTGTTATGCTTCTACAAGACCCCTTTAAAGTTTTTGAATTCGTTTAGATGAATTCAAAATTACTTTGAATTAGAAGCATAAAAGTTGTTGAGATATTTTGTGCGCGCACTCTAGACAGAATCCTAACGAATTTGCTGATATGGCGGTAGGCATAATTTGTTGTATGAATCCCGAAGAGTCTTAGCGTCCGAAGAGTTTTTCCCTAAAATCTATAATTAGATGGATTAAGGAGAGAGATAACTTTTCCACTGCTCTCGAATCTCTTCGTCGCTTTCTTCCTCAAGAAAACCCTAGCTTTCTTCTTCCTTCAAAGCTTTTAGCAATAGCCCCCAAGCAAACTCAGGCGACCAAGAAAGGTAGCAAGGGCAAGAGATTGGTCTCCTCTTCTCAAGCAACAATGGCGAGGTCGACGGCAGCTCAGCTTGCTAGAGAACGGCTCAATATGCCATCGTCGAGGGTTACATTTGGAGATGTAGCACATTTTTCTCTGATAGGCATGACGGCTGTCTTCTTCTTCCCTATTTTCTTTCTTTTTTCTTTTACATGTACAATGTAAACTTTTAACAATGGCAGAAAAATAAAAGAAAGAAAAAGAAGGAAGACCTAGAACACAGAGACACGTGTACACGCAGACTTTTCTCTCGTTCAGAGAAGAAATAGTCACTTTGGCGCATTTTCTCTCGTTTAGAGCGAAAACAGTCATCTTGGCGCATTTTTCCTCGTTCAAAGTGGAAACAACCATTTTGGCGCACTCTCCCCCATTCAGAGTGGAAACAGCCATTTTGGTGCACTTTCTCAATTATTAGTGAATCGGCGCACTTTTCCAATTATTGGCGAGTCGGCGCAATTTTTTCTTTATTGGCGAGTCGACGCACTTTCTATTTATTTTGGTAGATTGGCGCATTCTCTGTCTGTTTTGGCAAATTTAGCACATAAAATGTGCCTATCTCCTAATGTATTCGTAAAATGCGCATAGTTCCTCAAAAAATTAGAAGAAATTCGCCTACTTTAGAATCATAGAAGACTCATAATATGATTACTTTTACATACTCCTCTTCTTGAGATTTATTGACTCCTTGTTTGTGGCTTTTGCAGTTGACTTGGGTATGGTTCCTCTGGCTGAACTGTTGGGATCCACTACTGGACTTCTCCATACCAATTATTTAGAAGACTTATCACACGTTGATTTTCCCTAATCTGATAAAAGATGTCCAATATACATTAATTATTGATAAACGGACAAGGAAAATGAATGTTGACGTCTCTGATAAGCGGTGAACCTCTCACTTCCTTTGCGAATGAAACATATTCAAAGCTGGCTTTCTTGTTTGGTGATGCCATTCATTAATTATCTCAGCCTAAGAATAAGAAGGAGAAGTGGTTGTTCACTGTTTATAGTAAGGTCATGTATCTCCCCGAGATGACGAGAAGTTTTTCGCTGTCTGCCTTCTTCCATGCTACTTTTCCATGAAAGATGGAGTGGGATTTGACTCCCATTACTAATGAAGCTAAGCCGGGGAAGATCAACTACAAACATGATCATTTCTTCAGTTCAGGTAATGGACATTCAGTCCAAATGCGAGGACTTCACCCTGGGAATGTACCAAGTGAAGATTCTTCATTGATTCAAGCTATCCAGTCTTCCTTGTTCGCTAATATTTACACTGATGCCGAAGAGGTTTATCCTCATAAGAACGTTCGGCTACCAGGATGGTTGACAAATAAAAATATCTATTAGCATCGGAAAACGACATGGATATTGGATAAATATACCAAGAATCTCATATCTTCGGGTTTATACATTGCCTTGTTAGCGACTTGCTATGGCATTGTGCCCAACCCAAATATATTCTTGGCTTTGCTAGAGTGATATAACTCTAGTACTGGAACTATTTTCACTCCTCGTAGCAATTTTGGGTTTGCTTTATATGAGATGAAGCACATATTTATACTGCCCATGGGGGAGGTTCCTTATGAGAAATACGTACCTACCAATGATGAATTGGCGAATTAAGCACAGACTGAGCCGCTTCTAGTTAAAGTATATCAGGAGATGATGTGACACTACTTGGCCTGTATTCATTATTATAATACTGATTTTGGTATTATCTTTATCAGGAAGTGGTTCCAATACCTCTTCAACGATAGAAGCGAGAAGGAATGCACGAAGAGTCGACCGCTTCGACCTTTGAGCTCTACCAGAGTTGAAGAACTCATGGCAAGTCATAATGCCGAAGATAAGTCCTTCGAGGATCGTGCAGGAGAATTTGCAGTAGTCACATAGGCTATGAGATATCTCAGACTTACTCGTACAAAGATTTTATCTAAAGCTTTGTTGGCCGACTATCTCTCTTTATGGATCCGAAGATGGGAAGTCCCCGGAAGTTCAGGCTCAGTGGACCGTCTCTATTGGAATATTTTATTTCCTGCAGTACGTCTGGTCTTCAAGCATTGACTGGCATTGCTACTAGTTATGGTGTGACGTTTGAACGCTGGTTTACGAGAACTTGCTCATAATTTGGCAGTAGATTCTCAATGAGAGGAATTCCCTCGAACAGAGCTTCCATTTACCTATCTGATGGGCTGGTTGATTTTGCACAATCAGAGTTTGATGGCTCCTAACTTGACTCAGGCTAACGGGACAAAACACTTATTCCTTTTTAGATATAGGCTTTCTAAGTGGACCTATACTATGCCTTTTCAGACCAGGCGAGCTTTAAATATGGGGAACAGTTGGAGCTTTAATTACGCTATTCCTGATGTGGCAACTGAGTGCCATGGTTTGATTTTTATTGACGAGGGGACCATAATATCGAGCCTGCCAACATGGGTCTTTTTATGGTTAATGTTTATCCGATCCAGTCACTTGGTGTACAGAAATCACAACGGTTACACCTTGGAACCGTATCTACCTAGCCTTACAAGAAATTTTTGCTATGATCAACTGCACATGGGAAATGCTACTCCGTACTTAGCCAATTCTGGAGGTTTAATTGATGGCGCCCGGGGATGGAGATATTTAATCATGGGTTACATGGGAGCCACTTTTACTCTGCCTGAACCCAAACCTCATTTACGCCTATTGCATTCCTTTGCCAAGTTTTATTGCTCCATAAGCCAATTCCACTTGGAATTTGATATGCGGGTTAGTTTTTGAAACCCGACGAAAGAAGTCAATCCAGAGTCAATAAGAGCTTCTCTAGTTGAAGAGGAGGATGACTCATTGGATGAGATATTTGAAGCTCTTCCATATGTAGAACCAGATGCACCCTCCCCTGCCATAGTGGTGTGAAATCTCGAAAGCATGGGATTATACCCCCTGGTGAGGACCGACCTGCTAAAAAGAGGGCGGGTATCCCGAAGACTAGGAAGCCAAAATCGAAGGTTTATGTTCCTTCACACAGGAGTTTGATTAATAAACATATTAGTTCTCCAGAGCGGCCTGGACCATCCTTCTCTTTTCAAGTGGTGCAAAGAATTATCACTTTTATCCCTCCCCCTACAGGAATAAGTGTCGCTCCTGCTGCTGCAACAGTCAATTTTGTGGATTCTATCCTTGTTGCTATAGCTTAATTTATCACGCCGATTTCACCCATACCTCATCCTTCGCCAATGGATCTAAAGGATCAACTTGCTTCGGGAAGTCATGATTCCGGTGTAGAAATAATTTTACCTTTTCGGGTTAAAGTTGGTGAGCAGGTCGAGTCACAAGCTGACATTGCCTCTACAACCCCTGAAGATATGCCTAGTCAGGATGTTCAGGCTCAGTCTCAATCTGCTATAGTTACATCTGGACTTGATGATGCTACATAGGAGATTGGTACTGAAACTGTAGTTTTAGAAGCGAGCATGACGTTGAGTGATTATGATAATTTGCTCATCATGGCGACTCATCTAAGGTGGAGGATTCGTTGACAGGCCTGAGGAATTTCTTGGAGGGGCAGACTCCAGAAGACGAATATGTACCACCTAGTGCTGGTACGTGTCTCTCTATTCTTTCTATACCACAAGTTCTTGCATTGCTTGATTCATTATCATGAATTCAGGCAATGATAACTCCGGCTAGCATAGGCCAAGGTGTCACTTCTTTCCTTAGCTTGGCGTGCATATATCTTAATTATAATATGTTATTTATTGATCATATTGTTTGCTTGATTTTTTAGGTGATGAGATTGTAGTAGGAGTTTCTGTGGAGAGGGCTGAAGAGACGGTTGTTTCACATGCTGAAACAACTTCAGTTGTTGATATCATAGTTCCGGCTGCGGATATCGTATCAATGCCACCAGTAGCTTCAACTGTTCTTGTGGTAGAATTGACCAGTACTACTGAAATGGCTTCCACTATTAGCCCGTGAGAACGAGCGACGGGTTCTTCATCTTTTGTCCCCAGTGTCGAGGTTATAACTGTCACGATAACTGTCTTTATGCACCATGGTCGAAGATTAGTGAAAATTGTCACGACTTCGAGTTCAAGCACTCGTTTTAATGCTTTAGTAAAAGCTTATACATCTGCTTTCAATACAACATTGAGCGAGTTGATAAATCTGGTGCTCGAGAAAGGTTTATCCTTTGGGGATGTGAAGGATGCTATCTTGTCCATGATTCAACTTATCAGAAATTTTAAGGATGAAGCTAGGGCTGCTGCTATTGAACAAATCTTGATAGGCATTGAGCAGCCTATTAATGAGTATCTACAGCTTAATAGTGGGGACATCTCAGCTCTAGTTCAGACTGAATATGAGTCAATTACTACTAAGTTCGTGGAACTTCAGACCACCTTCCAGGAGCATATGGCGATCCATGCTGAGAAGGCTATCCAGATAAATGCTTCTATGAAAGAAGTGACTTCTTCTCTATCTCTTCATCGTTCTGCCCACAATGAACATAATGATAGGGCGATACAACTCAAGACTCAGATTCAAGAACTGGAAGCCTAGATCAAGCAAGCGAGGGAGGAGTTGAAGGTGACTGTGGAGTGACGTGGGGATTAGCTGGTACATTATGACCTAGCAAGAGAATATGTTTTGGAGCTTGAGTACAATAAGAACAAGCTTAACAATGATCAAAATAAGATGATAGAGTCATATGCTTCTGTGTCTTCTTTTTCTATAGATGACTCCAGAATGCTCGAAGCACATAGAAGGACGACATTAAAAAATGATCAACAACTAGCTAGACTGACCCTGTTCCTCCTTGATCTTTCTACTTCTTCTGAGTGAGCTCTATTTTATGCTCTTCCTTGTTTTGTAAGTTTCTCAATAAAAATATATTAAAACTTTTAACTTTAAACAATGCTTGTTTGTTGTGGACCCATTATTAATTGTGTATCTACTATTAGATACAAATAATAGGTCAGAGTAAAAACGAGATCAGAGGTAATATGAACGTAATATGTTTTCAAATGGGATCCCACTGAATATATCTGCTCAGAGGTATTATGGACATGGCAGAATAATTCTGTGTGAGAATTTGGTAGATTTACCACTCTAGGCATACTCGTGCTGAGTATAAATAATAAATTTTATAGGATGCAATACTATCAGAGGTGATGTGGACATGATAGTTCACTAGTTTACTCTACCGTGGAAGAGAAGAAATAGTAGTTCAGGGGCGAAAGAGTAGTTCAGGGGCGAACTATTATCCTCTCTTTAAGGGATAATAAATAAAATATGATTCAGAGGTAATATGGACATGAATCACTTTACACTTATTGAATAATGAGTAAACGTATGAGATTATTCCCAATCCAACTGAAGATTGGGAATATGATATTCTTAAAACAACGGGGCTTTAAGAATAGAATATCTTAGTTGGAGAGAATTGTTTAGATGATCTCAACAAGAGTGTTCCGTTTGAACTGAGTATTGTCCCGCTGGGAAACTTTGAGGACCCATTACCTATGTCTTATTCAAAAATGAATATAGGTAATAGTTTGAGAGGCCGTGTAGGCTACGAGTTGCTGGAGATTTAAACAAAAAATATTTGTTATACATCTTATTTTAATCTGCTAGAGATGGAGAAGAATATTTTGTGCTTCGACATAATACTTCTTGAGGAATTTGTCATTGATAGGCTTTATTATCAAATCTCCAATGTCTTTATCATTTAGGACAGTTGGCACCATATTTACAGAGAAAGCCTGTTTGAATACATCACCCATTCCTTTGTTAGAATCCCACAATGATGAGTCAGAAGAATAAGAATGCATCTCTTCTTATGATTCTGAACTTTCAGGACTTGTTGGTGGTGTAGCATATCCCAAACAATGACTAGTCTGTTGGTAGTATGTTTCTGTCTTGCCTTTAGAAGAGAGGTGACATATAGGAGTTCGTCTGCCTTTTCCATAATTTAGTTCCAAACCAGATTTTAAGTTGTAGCCCATCTCTTGTATGATATTCTTGGGCGGTTGGCTGTAACAATATGGATTTATCTTTCCCATATCATCGTCAGAACCATTAGTCTGCGCGACTCTAGCTTTGCCAAAAAATTATCAGACGTTGCTTGTCATGTCTCGCTGGGACTATGAAGTATGCCTCCTCATATGGTTCATATGACGAACCATATTAGAATGGAGATGCCACGAGTATGGACAGAGGTTCGTAGAGGTAAAGAGCCTCTAAGAATTTTTTAGCAAATGGTTCAACATCAATGTAGTGAGAAGTAGAGTCTTCTTTATTCATGAAATATACGATTTCTTTATCTTCCACATAGTCGGCAAAATCTTCAGCCTTGACAGGAGGCTTGGCAAAATTGATGACTAGGAGTTTATTCGTTGATGTTGATTGCTTGTTACGATGAAGGTGGATAACAAGTGGCTCATCTCTATTTTTGGTTGTTCATTGCATCGAAGGTTGATGACCAATGGAGATTTGTGCAGGTCGATGACAAGAGGCTTCGAAGAAGTTGGACTAGTTGTACATCCTTCCACTCTGATTATCAGAAGCACTTCTTTTGGAGTGTTTTTACCTTCATCATTAGCGTGATTAGCTTTCTCTTTCATATACTCCAGTGTATAGAGTGCAGAGTCAACGAAATAGGCTTCGATACCTTTGAAAGAGTTGAGGTCAGCTACCTCTATTTTGACCTCTCATCTACTGTTTACATACTTGAAGTATTGATGTTGGATGGAGGGTACAATTTTATACTTGTGTATCTATGGTCATCCCAGCAAAATGTTGTAGGATATGTCAGAGTTAATCACATAGCATGTGACTTCAGTACGTAGATCGCCAATCTGAATTTTTAGGCGTATCATTTCCATGGTTTACTTCTTCCAGCATTGAAGCCTAGAATGGTAGTACTGGTAGCAAATAAGTTGTGCATCGGTATCTTCAATCCTCTCAGTAGACTTTTAGGAATGATGCTGAGTGAAGAACCAGGGTCGATGTGAATCTGGTTCACCTTAATAGATCCGATGTAACCGGTATAATACAGAGGTCTGTCATGCTGATTATCTTTGAGTAGCATCTTATCTTGCATAAAGGTGATATTTGAAATCTTCTCGATCACTTTGTGGCATTGAGGATACGCTAATGGATCTTTATTAGATGTCTTGAGTTGAGCTAAGCATGAGTCTGTATGTATCAAAGCTTCACGAGTCTCCTTCGACAAATAAAACAAACAGAATATGGAGAGTCGTGCTGGGGTATTTGCTAGTTGTGCCAATATGTCAAAAGTTTAGGGCTTTTCAAGTCCTTCGGGTACATTCTTCTTTAGAGATTTGTCGAAGCGTACTTTCTTTTGCTTTTCTTTCTCTGCCGTAATAGGCTCTGAAGGACCAAGTTCGGTTGTGACCGGAGCAGTAGGAGTTGGCGAAGTAGAAAAAGTGTCAGGAATATCTTTCGGGTCAGATTCATAAGTTTTATGATAATCTTTATCGGACCTGGTACCAGTCATGGCTTCTTCTTCAAGCATCGGAGAAAGAAATACCATGTTATAGGACTTGAGTTTCTTTTTATCATGACCCTTCTTGGAGTGAGTCTGTGGGCTGGTCTCATCATAGCCTAATCCACTACGAGATTTATTGGACTTTCCTCGGAGTTGTATAGGAATATGTCGTCCATTTCCAAAGTTCAAAACTTCAACTTTCTGGAAATCATACCCCATATTTTGCATAAAGTGTACAGATTGTTGGCTATATCGATAAAATTGGGGGCGATCCACCTCAAGCACCTGAGTCAAGGTCGAAACTCTAATGGTTGCAGAAGAAGAAGAAGGAATTTGTGTAGGAACACTTTCATAAGAACTGAAGATTTGGTGCGCCCTATATAGCGGAATGTTGCCAATCATGGACCATTGCCGGTGCGTCAAGCGAAGCTTGCGAGTAGAGCTTGGTGTGGTAATGTTCAAATTTTGAAATCTGATCTCGAGAGATACATCTTCTTGATGTGGGTCCTGATCTCCGTCTGAATGAGGATCCAAAGAAATTATATTGCATGATTTATACTTCTTACCGTTCTTAGATTTTGAATTGGAAGATGCTACTCCTTGGTCCCAATCTGACAACAGGTCGGGATGAATCCACATAATCTCGACATAATCTGTGGTAAGAGGCACCAATTCTTCTATATGAATTCTAGGCGGCCGAAGATTTGTCACTTTCATCATAGCTCGAGGTATTGGGACAATGTCGTTCGGGACTTCTTATGCTGAAAAGTGGTCGAATTGAAGAGATACCATATTGGTAGTGACTGTCTTCTCTTCGTTATGAAGGGTGATAGCTTTAGCATCTATGAACTGTTGTATCTTCCTTTTCAAGACATAACAAGAATTGGTATGGTGATGTATATATCGGTGGTATAAGCAATACTTTAGATCGTCTGTTTTACCAACCTCATTTGGTCTCTTGACATCAAGCAACTGCAACTCGTTGCTTTTATAAAGCATTCAAAAATGCTGGGGATATCGCTCTCATCAAAGGAATATTTTTTCTTAGGCCTGGACGACTCTGTAGAATTTTGTGCTGGAGGAGATATGGGTCGCTTTGACAGATTTATCGCCAAGGCCTCATTTCCATTATTGTTGTGATTATTCGCACTATTGGAGGGACGCTTCCCTTCCGCATTTGTCATTTGTAACACAAAATTGTGTGCCATTTTTGTGTTGCCTTCAACAGCTTTGGCCCCGATGAAAAATGCCGTCCAGTCTTGAAATTAAGTTGGACCTGTCCAGAGCCCTACTATAGGCAGGATGTCCTTTTTGTAGGTATCAATGAATGCAAAGTTTAGAATACCGTAGGATAACTTCATAGTTGCCTACCTGAAATGCTCAACGAATTCACAAGCGGATTTCTTCTCCTTCTGTTTGATATCGGTGAATGAAGACATCGTCATATCCATGCCTCCCCCATAGAATTGTGAGAGAAAAATATACTTCATGTCATCAAACAAGGATATGCAGTTATCAGATAAACTGTGATACCAATTGTAGGCTATGCCGACCAAGCATCCCACGAATGATCTGGTAAAGAGAGCATCATCTTTCTGCAGATGAGTCATCATCATATTGAAGTAATTGATATATTGACTCGGTGATGTCATGCCTTCAAATAAGACTATCGATTGGGGTTTATATTTAGGAGGGAATGGAACATTATTCTAATGTAGAGAATAAGGCTTTTTACCCCCAGCTTGCGGATTTGGTCTTTGTTCTTTAAAATATCGACATGTGTAAGAAACTCTCGGATAGCTTCGAGAGGATCTTCTGGTCGGAGTGGTGTGGCTGACTGATAGGATCCTGGTTGAACATGAATCATCACCGGCGGAGATCCACCCCAATATTGAGAGGATTAAGAGTTGGTGCTACTGACTCTTGGTTTATGACCGCTTCTGGATTTTTGTTATCCTATAGAGGCGTTGTTCCAGGAGTAGGCTGCATAAGTATGAATGAAGCCACTTTGACGGGTACTGGTATAGCAGAATATTGGGCTGTCATCATTTGATGCATATTTTTCATCATGGTGTACATGTCGTTGAGAGCAGCCTCTAACGAGTTAAGGCATTCTTCGGTGACTTATGATGGAGAAGCTTCTTGTTCATCACCGATAGCATAAACGCTAACATCCCTGTGTACGACAGAGGGATTGGTAGAAAGAATCGTGTAGTTGGAGTCTACACTGTCTGTTTCAGAATCAGGGGGATTGCTACCCCAGCCTCGGATTATGAGGAATAGGAATTCTCGTGACGAACGAGCACCCATCTTCGAGAATGCGTATTTTGGTATACTCCTTCAAAGGAGTCGACGAGTTGGTCAAATCTTCTCTGGCTGGTGTTCTTGAAGAACTTCGTCTTGATTGTCTCCTACCACTAGGAATATAAAAAGGCATATATTATGAAGCAAAGAGTGGCTCATCATCGTGCTCCTGGTTTTCAACTTGCTTTGTACGTTGAGGCTTAGGAGACATAGTGTAAGTCAATCGGTCAAACATAGACCATTTTGCTGATGCACAGCAATATTCGATTACAACTCTATGATAATTGTAACGATGTACATTAGGAAACACCGTTGTAATATCAGAAGGGTCCCTCTCTTTATATTTTTGTACAATAATTTTACGTAAGTCAAAAGAGGGAAGAAAAGAGGAGTAAGAGGGCATACTCTGCCTCTTTACATTAGATATATTGAACCTTTTGTGCACATTTTTGGTCCCTTGTGTATAGAGTGATGTGCTGGTTTGATTGGCAAGTGATTCGTCATGTCTCGATTTTTTGCTCTTCAGGGAGGAGATAAAGTTGTCTCTAACAGTCCTCTTGTGCACACGCACAAAATTAGCATATTGTGTAGATATTGCTCCTGTTTGGTGCACATTCTGTGGCACAGACAAAGTTGGCACAGTTTGTCTACACGTATTTAATTTTGTACGGAGGTCTTGACCTGGTGCACGAGTGGCGCATAATTTTTCCTCCATTGGGCATGTAATCAAGATGTTAGGAGAATGAATCTCCCTGACCAATACTTCATTTGTTCGCTGGTTGGTTTGGACAGCGGTGTCCATGCCTTGCTCGCCTCGCATATTACAACAAATATGTGCGGGCTGAGGAGCTTAGGTGTGGATCACCCTTTGCTTGAAATTGTGCGAGTTGTGCGAATTGTATCCCTTATTTAATACAAGGAATTCAGAAGCTTGGGTGTGGATCACCCTTTGCTTGAAATTGCATGAGTTGCATGAATTATATCCCTTGTTTAACGCAAAAAAATTGTTCACCAAGTCATTAATCTTAATAGAATTGACAGGGAAACTCTCGCCAATCGGAATGCTCTTTCCCTTGTTGGCAGCAACTTTAGGATATACATGACGAGGTTTGGGCACCCATACTTTGCGAGTTTTTCTCGACTTGAGTTCGGATGAGGGGTGAGCACTACCGCCAGAATGGAGCATTTTTATATGCCTGTTGGTCAAACTTCAGGACCAAGGACTTCTGCGTCGAGCAGACCGAAGAAGTGTCGAGTTGAGCTATCACCTTCTTGTCAGAGGAGAAGGAAGTCCCCAGCAGAGTCGTCATCATGTTTGCGACAAAATTTTATACGAAACTTTTGTGTTACAAACTGTTAATAAGAAAGAAAAGTATAAAAATATCCCAAAAAAGAATCTAAGTACAATTAATTCTGGGAAAGTATAGCTGTAGAGATATGATCTGCGGACGATCACTTTACTCCTTAGACCAACTCAACAGTGAAAAAAATGCACACGACGACAGACAAATGCACATAGAGACGAAAAAATATAAAAAATATTGTGAACAACTTGGAGAGTTGAACAATAAGAAAGTTCTGCCACAACAGCATCAGAAGCGTCTATTTCTCTCGCTCTGCTCTTGAATTTCAAAGACTTGAAAATTCTAGCCCCTTTTCCTCTATTTGTCTGTATGTGCTCCTTTCTGTATGTGTTCCCCAGGTAGCCACTGCCTATGTCCTTTATTTATAGAGTTTAGGAGTGGTTACGAGAGTGTGCGCGCACTATAGACAGTCAATATTTTTTTACCATTATATGCGCACTTTTGGTGGATTAACACCCCACGTTCTGCATGAGTGGGTGCACAACTTACTGCCTGCTTGACACGTAGCTTACTATACGAGGAAAGCATTGGTCGTGGGGGACAGTTATTTGTACACCTTTTACAAGAAGTACGACATGTAAGACACATAATTGTAACTGCTCACTGTCGGTTAGGATAGTATACGCACTTTAGAAGACATCTGGAGACGGACGCATTTTTAGTAAGATTGGCACTACACCACATTTTTGAGGGAGTTGGCACTGCAACGCACTTTTGAAGGAATGGCATTGCGGCACACTTTTAAAGAAAATGGCACTGCAGTGCACTTTTAAAGAGATTGGCACTACGACGCACTTTTAAAGATATGACACTACGGCGCACTTTTGAAGGGATTGGCACTGCGGTGCACTTTTGAAGAGATAATGGCACTGCGGCACACTTTTTATAACGACTCATTCCGTTCAGCGGACAGCTAATTCAAACGGTTCAAGTGCAATAATCCGACCCGCTTTGCTCAACGAGAAGACTTGCTTGAGGCAAAGGATTCCAGACTTGGCCCTTCAGGAGTTCAGACTTAGACTTTCAAACGCTCACTCCGAGTATCACTCGACCGAGGCGAATCATCGCTAAGATGGGTAGATACGATAAACTTGTCTTTGCTTAGCCAACAAACTTAAAATATAGATGATACATGCCAGTCGCTAGGTGAATCACCCCTTGTATGTTAATAAAGAATGCAACGCACCTAGCTAAGGGAATAATCTCATCTTATATTGCTTGTGTTAGAATATAGAAATAAAACTTGGCTTATATGGACCCTCGCATACTACCTTAGCTTCGTACAAGTAGACCCCGTTATGCCTCGAGTATATCATTATATACTATTTATAGTACACTGCTGTCACGCCCCAGTACCAAAATACGTAGGACTAGGAACACGTAAGCATGCCAGCCGTATGTATATGGCAACTCCAATATATGGATACCATAATACACACGTACGCTGTAATATGAATAATAACTCACATGTGGTATAAATATTATCATAAGTCACAGGGCATAACTAAATCTCATCCACAGAATCAAATAGAAATAAATAACCAATCTACTATATAACTGAATCTCAATATGAAGTATCAAAGAATGATAGTCGGGTGGAAACAAATCCACTACCAAACTAGAATATAAGAGAGACAAAATAGGTACATCTAATGAACCATGAGACTCGAAGAGAAGATCTCCTCGAAAGAGATAAGTAGCAAGTCCTGATCCGTGCTCCTGCAAATAGTCGAGATCGTCTACACCTGGAAAGGGACCAGGTCCTCAGAGGGACGTAACAAGATACATAGAAGCATGCCAATTTGAATACAGTAAATATGCATAATAGGTAAAAAATATATAAGTAAACTGTACAAGACAATCTATATGAAATGCATAATAAGGACAATTTTTTGACGTATAGGCATGGGTAGGCTACTCGATCTAAATCTCACAACTCACACACACGGCAGGGACATCAGAAATTGACATACCTCGGGGGTAGCGACCAGCGCGACACCAAAAATCGACATACCTCGGGGGTAGCGACCAGCGAGATACACTACCATAGTGCGTGCTAAATACTACGATTTACCAGAGTGGTTATAGTCTATACGCCTACTGATTGTCCTCCCCTTCCATTATACTGTGTCAAGTGTGTGTCAACATATATATATTATATAATTATGAATGAAAGAAAATACACATGCAATGAATATATATATAAAAATATAATAAGCATGCAAAGTACTGTAAGCAATTTGGCAAAGTATCTTGCCTGGTCTGAAAAGGATAAAGTCCCAACTCAAGGCGTCGTCCGATCTACCCGTCACATAAATTAAACAAGTTATGTTACAAGAGTGGATGAATAGTTTTTGTCATTTTAATCTATTTTAACTATGAATAAATAACCTAAAATAGTATTTTTAATCTTATTATAATCTGATTTATTGTTAAACCCTAATTTTGGTCCAAAGAAAGTCAACTTTACGGATTTGTGATCCGTGGCACGCAAATCGAGGCAATCCATTGACCAAAAAGTCAACCGACTCAAATCCTGGATTTGTGTGTAAAATCCTATAGATTTTTAGCGCTATATGAATGTCGGAATTGATGGTTTTATAAAATCACAAGTCGGTAAAGAGTTATGTCCATAAGGGCGCACAGATGATAATTTTTGGTAGTTTCCTATTTACCTCTACGTTGCACGAATTTTACAGTAAATTAAAATTATATTTTAAATTCTGAAAATATTATTTTATGTAATTTTATCATGTCAAATTTCTGAAACTTTAAACGGTTCGTAATTCCGAATTCGGGATCTCCCAAAATCTCGAAAATACGAAAATGCGTCTGATTTCGGACAACTGGCACTTTTATAATTTTCGGAAAAAATAGGTTCATAAATTATTAAAATAATTTATATATGCAGAAACTAACCTTGATATGGTTCTACCAAAAAAACTGGAGCACGTTTGGAGTCCGGAGCTAGGAGATATCGTCTTTTTAAATCGTCATAACTACTAAAAAATGAGGCTGAATTTATGACGAATTTTAACTATTTTTGGACAAAAAATAGAGGAGTTTGGGGAAAAAAAATATAAAAGAAGAGTTTATTCCATAAGTCTAATATATATTTATAATGGTGGAGACTACTTAATTGAATACGACTAGGATTGGTTAATTTGGATATGATTAAGATCAATTTAAATAAGGATAGGATATGCATGAAGTTGCTTTCCTAGTATGCTCATGATTTGAATTAATTTAAAATAGAGTTTGAGTTTATCTCAATAATTTATAATCTTAAATAGAATTAAGGATAATACAAATAATTTATATATAATCTTATTAATATCTATTAACACTAAATTAGCATATATCTAATATTAAGACTATATATATCCAAATAAATCCTAAATAAATTTCTTAAAATTTTAAATAAATTACAGAAAATATAATTAAATATTTTAACCTAAAATAAATATTTGGTAGGAATAATGTGCAAGTATGGTCTCATAGTAAATCATGAAAGTCCTAAAAATTTACGTTTCCTATGTTTTAATTACCAAAAATTCTAGAAAATTCTCAAAAAATCTAAAATAGCCTAAAAATAATTCTAAATAAATATTTATATAAGTAAATATGTCAAAAAAAATTTATTTTCTAATTAACTAAAAGAATATCCAAAAAAAATTTAATATTTAAAATAATCTATAATAAATATAATAATATAAAATACACACAAAATATCTATTTTGGGTGAGGGGGTTTACAACTGCTTCACTTGTTTACACCGCACGCATATGGGTTATGTTGCTCGATACGCCCCTATATGGCTTCACTCCTCGCACTACCCCTTAGACCCGTGCTAAACGTAAAGGCTTATGTTCTAAGGTAGACTATACAATATCTTTCCTTATGCTTATGTTTCCAACAAATGCATGCTTGTCTGCATACATTGTAACTTTTACTCATTTGCCTCGTTTCAATGCCTGCCACATAAATTTATGTCATAATCAAGTAACATTATCCGTATCGTGCATGTATCTATTTAACCAGAAGACTATCAAATAGTCCTTCTGTACAATATGAACCTGCAAGTATACGGGACCGTTAGGTCGCCAAGGCAATTTCTGAACCAGGGGAACGCATCAAGTCAAGTTTAACTCTGAACCAGAATCATGTCAAGTAAAGTAAGAATCAAAGCTCATGGAGCAATACTCGTTCAGAACAAGAATCAAGGACTATCATATCATGTTGTGAATTTGGAAGAACCAATACTTTCATGTCACGGACAACTTGGTAACAAGAAAGATTCTCGAATCTCGTTCCACGAACGGTCTCCAGGGCACCGGGGCCAATCCGATCTGGATGGAACTCACGCAGCAGCCATTCATGTGCGAGCAGGATGGCGTCTCCGCTCACGCTGTGTCATTCTTTCTCAAAGACTGATAGTCTCACGTGCTGGACGAGATAGTTTATAGTGCCTCATATGCTTTCGTTGCATACCATCCTTTTTTAAGACTATAACTCATCCTTTATAGCTATGCCAGTGACTCATGTTCATATAGATAAGTCATCCTCACTTAGCGTCAATCCGCGTGCGAGTTAATGCATCGAATCCAGTAAGTTGAAACACCTGAATGATTATGAGTATAAGACATCTATACATAATTTGAACAACTTGATAAAATCTATTGCAACACACCTGAGTAATCAGTGTAACTCGTGCACCTGAAACAGAATCTCGCTCATGAGACTCATTTTGGCTTATTTATTTTCCTTGTATTTTATTATGTACATACTCATGATTGGTTTAACTTGGTTGTCTTGGACAGGGAAGGACGAATGGTAAGTTGGTAAATCTTGTCGTGTTCCTTTTATATCGTATGACACACTGCCACACGAGTTAGGCTTGTACATTATGCCATAAAACTGATCCTAAGGCAAGATTAGAAAGATAACTTAATAAATAGTGCACGGAACCTATATAACGTGTTTGAGTTTGTCGAGCGGGCGAGAAATTCTCCACCAATACATTCATGTACTGATAACCCACCAGATTGCTTGCAGAGTGCAAAAGAATCTCGTTCGGTGCGGAAACCCCCTTCGTATGAGCTAAGGTATAAAGTTTGCTTTGGAGACATGGAGCGTTGCGTCCAGAACTGAAGCACATATACAAGACATAATATTGTGACATAATATTGTAACATCACCTATGTATCATTTCACAAATGTAGCCACTTGGCACGCTTTTATTGTTTCGAGAGAGGACTTGAGCAACTTGTAATCTTTGCCTAGCGCCGCTTGTAATACTGATTCAATATTAATAAAGTGCTTATTTTACTTTTATACTTGTGTTATTCAATGAATCCGCTATTAATGACTCTATGAACTTGTTACCAATCATCTGTTCATTTCTTATTCCGCTGCATTCAGACTATCTGTGCGACTCTGTGGCTTAGTTATTTTACCGCCTGTTCGGGTCATGGCCTTGTACTGATGCAGTTTGTGCTTATGCGACATCACGTTCAGATGGGAAAGATTATCCCGCGGAAGCGCTGGCACGGTGATTCGTGCCCAGCGGGGACGGCCGATCTGCGGGAGATCGGAGCATGACACTTTTAAAGAGAATTGGTTATGCGGTACTGCGGTGCACTTTTGAAGGAATGGCACTGTGGCGTACTTTTAAAGAGAATGGCAGTGCGGTGCACTTTTGAAAAGATTAGCACTACGGTGAACTTTTGAAAAATGGCACTATGACACACTTTTGAAGATAATTGGCACTACGGTGCACTTTTCAAGAGAAATGGCCCTACGATGGGCTTTTGAAGAGATTGGCACTGCGACGCACTTTTGAAGGAATGGCACTGCGGTGCACTTTTAAAAAAAATGGCACTACGGTTGGGTCGCTAAACGATAACCTGGGTCTACGTGTCATAGCTCCACTTTAATGATGACCTCTGACTCTTAGGTTTCTGCCTCTGTCAGCTATTAGTATGCTGCATTAAATGTTAAAAGAGAGAAGATCGTTTGTGTGCCCTCTTTCATAGCATTAAAAAAGTGCACCACCACTACTAGAAAAAGCGGGATTAGCGACGTATTTTAGCGATGTCAAAGGAAACGTCGCTAATAATATATAAATTAGCGACTCCAAGTAAAAATGTCGCTAGACGTCGCTAAATGGCGACATTTAGCGACGTTTAGCGACTTTTATTAAAATTTTAAAAGATTAGTCGCTATAAGTTTAATTAAGGTCGCTAAACGTCGCTAATATGTCTAATTTAGCAACGTTTAGCGACGTATATTGCGACGGTTATATTAAAAATATTTAGCAACGTGTTTAGCGACGTCTATGACGTCGCTAAAATTTAAAAGATTAGTCGCTATAAGTGCACTTTTCTACTCTCTGAATAGTGCGCCATCCTCTGAAGTTAATGGAAAGTTCTCCAAAGTAAGAGAATGCGCATCTTTCTTCTAGAACAAGTAGAAAGTGCGATATTCTTCTACTTGTTGGGTTCATTTGTAGAAAACTATACCATCTATCTGAAACACACATTTTATGCTTCTACAGTCCCTCTAATTCAGTACCTTCTCGACAATAAAGGCCCAAGACGGTGTCGTCCCTATACATATAATAACAATGGAGGTCGTTAACCTCCCCCCATCCTAAATAGACGGGTTGGTCCCCCTTACTACTCCAAGAGGCAAAGTCATATGGTTTTATCCAGACCTCATCCCGGACGTGACACAGCCGACAGTACCTCATGCTTCCAAGTCCAAGGGAAAGAAGACCAAGTCCTGTCACACGGTCTCCCCACCAACTGACGAAGCTCTCGCTGGCGTAACCAAGTCGGGCTTAGCTTATCAACGCGACTAAAATGCTCTCGATGATACCGCACCTCCGGTTACCATGCCCGTGATACCTGCTGTATATGATTCGGGTCCATCCCAGCTTCCTGTAGCAGACATACAGAAGCATAAGGAGACATGTTTTGACAAACCTCTATAAAAGGATGCAACCCAAGGGCTGAAGAAGCCTTACATATTTGATATTTTGGCACAGCTGGCCAACACTCCTGCGAAGTTTTTACTCATCGAGCTCCTCCGTCTCTCCAAAAAGACTCATAATGCTCTAAGTGAGGCATTGCAAAATGCAGACTCTTATTTAGCCCAAGTCAAGCCATCGGCCGAGAATCCCGCTGCATGTCCTCACTGCAAAATTATGATAGAGGCGATCCCGAATATCATATTATCTCAGCAGGACATATTATAAAAGAATAATTGGCATGATCGTCCCCTGTATTACACAGGGTACATCGGAGCCATTAAGGTGGACCGGATGCATATCGACCCTGGGTTATCTCTCAATATTATTCTACAAAGTCTTCCACAGACCTTGTGGATTCTGATGCATTGGCTGGCAGCCACCAATACCACTATTAGCGACTTTAACATTGGGAGAAGCTACCCTCTAGGCAAGATTCATCTGAAATACAAAATTGGCGATCTCCGAATAGAGGTGACTTGCTATGTCATTGATGTAGATGTATCCTAAAATGTTCTTCTACGACATCCGTTGATATATGAATATATGATCGTTCCATCCACTCTCCACCAATGTTTAAAATACGTCAGCAAAGTCGGTGTGGTCAAGACAGAATTCGCCGATGTGGATCCTTTGTAATGGGTTGAGGCATACTACTTCGACTCGATCTTGTACAAGAAAATCCACCAAGAAAAAGGAGGTAACGACGTCGATGATGAAGCTGATACTGTTACAGCCTTAGGCGATCCCCTAAGGGTCCGTCTCAAAGGACGCCTAGCCCACACAGCTACTCTCCTTATGGTCAAGCTTCGAAGAAGGGCACCTGAACCCTCGATAGTTAGACCCCAGGGACAGAGATACTTTCCAGACAAGGATTCCCTTGCCGTAAGAACCCTAGGGCAGCTGGTAGTCAAGCTCCGCAGGAAAACTTTAGTACTTTCAGTGTCACTGACAGACACTGAAGAAGATTAACTGGAAGAGCACGTTGCGTCATCTATCGATATACCATCCTTCGATGATGTAACCCTTGTAGAGGAGATACCGTATTTCTTCAATAACGACATCTTTCTGAATTTCTCCGTTGTCGCACATTGGGGTACAACATATTCTTTGGAGTATGGTCTAGGTTTACACCTGCTTACACAATTGGCTACAGTTCATGCAGTAAGCCGAATCCTCCTTAGCCAAGATTCTTGTTTCGTCATTCCAGCAAGGAAAAAATATGACAATCCCATCATTTTTGGGAAAATCGAAGGTCATCGAGACTTTGTCTCAGAAGAGCCAGAACCGAAAAGCGGCAGAATGCAACGTCACTGCTAAAGCATACAGACTATGCATATTCTCCAGAAGATGGGATACGATCTGAAGAGTGACCAAGGCCTGAACTACAGCAAGGGACGACGCTTACCATTGCATTATTTTTTTCCAGAGGGAAAGCCTGAGATATACTACCAAAGAACCGATCATGGTTTGGGATATGTCACACCTCCTAAAACTCTTGAATATCGGAGGAGGAAGACAAAATACAGTCTCACTCTACGCAACCTTTCACTTGGGACTCCGACATCAACATCGGAGACTTTCTTAAACAAACGTTGTGCATCAACATGGTATTAGCAGATCCAGAAGAGGACTACGAGTGCTCGATCAAAATGTTTGAAGAAGAACTGTGGGCTCAAAACCTGGAATCTCTGTGGGAGTTATGATTCGAATAGCGGGAACCTCCTACCGAAGACGAGGTTGTACAAGTCAATTTGGGTGACGACGTTGCCCCTAAACCCATCTTCATCAGTAAAAATCACTCACAAAAAGAGCATAAATCCCTTGTCCAGTTGTTAAGGGAATACATCGATGTCTTTGCATGGAACTACAAAGATATGCAAGGATTGGATCCACAAATCATGATTTACAAACTCAATATCATGCCAAACACCAAACTTGTAAAGCAGCAGCAACGACAATTTTGCCTAGACATTATGGACGCTATTGAAGTGGAGGTAAATAAGCTAATAGCAAGCGGCTTTATCCGCGAAGAGCAGTACCCAAATTAGGTAGCTAACATTGTCCCAGTCATAAAAAAGAAAAGTAAAATCCGAGTCTGCATTGACTTTCGTAATTTGAATGCTTCTTGCGCAATGGATAAATTCCCTCTCCCCATCACAAACATAATGGTCGACATCACTTGTGGCTTCGAGCGTATATCCTTCATAAACGGGTTCTCAGGCTACAACTAAATCAAAATATTTTTGGACGATGAGAAGCACACATTATTCCAGACGTCAGTAGGAGTGTACTGTTATACCGTAACACCCTTCAGTCTGAAGAATGTATGTGCGACATACCAACAAGCTATGAGCACTATTTTTTGTGACCATCTGCGCAAGACAGTGGAATATTACGTTGATGACATCACTATCAAGAGTCATTTTCAAGACGATAATCTCTATGATCTAAAGATGGTATTCGATCTAATATGAGCCCACCAGCTCAAGATAAACCATACCAAGTAGTTCTTGGGAGTCGCCAGCGGCAACTTTTTAGGATTTATTATAACTTCAAAAGGTATTCATATTGACCCTGAGAAGACTAAGGCTATCCTAGATATGGACCCTCTAAAGAACCTATGAGAACTTTGTGGTCTGCAAGGAAGACTAGCATACACTAAAAGATTCATAGCCAATCTCTCCGGACAATGTTGGCCCTTTACTCAGCTCATGAAGAAGGGAGTCTCCTTCTCCTGGACGGAAGAATGCCAACAAGCGTTCGACGACATTAAGAAGTATCTCACGACCCCCCCGGTGTTGGTGGCCCCAATCGTGGGAAAGTCTTTTTTACTCTATATCCGTGCAATGGATCATTCCCTCGGAGCCCTTCTTGCCCAAAATAGTGATGAAGGCTATGAACAAGCTATCTATTATCTCAGCAGAATAATGATCGATGCAAAATATAGGTACAATCCGGTCGAGAAAGAGTGTTTTGCTCTATTATTCACTGTCCAAAAAATTGTTATTACTTGACAGGGCAAACCATCCATGTGATCTCTCGAGTGAACCCCTTCGGAGTCATCATGACCAAGCCCGGGGAACTTAACTCTCGCCTAGAAACATGGGAAATCCTACTGTCTTCCTACGACATAGTATTCGTCCCGCAAAAGCCTGTCAAGGGTCAAGCATTGGCCGACTTTCTAGCAGCTCATCCGGTGCAAGAGACTTCAAAGCTCTACAATAAAATCCCTGACGAGGTTTATAGTCTAACGACGTCACGACAGAAGGATCAGTTTGGTGAATCTTCTTCGATGGTGCTTCGAGAATAGGGCCCAAAGTCAATTTCGATATGGGGATAGGGATAGTGATGATCTCTCCCGACGACCTAGTCATCTATCGCGCATACTAACTGACGTAGCCGTGTTCCAACAATGTGGTCGAGTACAACTCTCTCATCATTGGGCTCCAGCTGGCTAAACAACTAGAGGTTGATTACCTAGAAGCCTATGGCGACTCTAAGTTAATAGTCAGTCAAGTCTGTGGTGAGTATGAAGTCCATCACGAGGACCTGCTCCCCTACAACCAAGCAGTCGTCGAGATAATTTTACTTTACAGAGTTCTTTATAGAACATGTACCACGATTATAAAATATTGAGGCAGATGCACTCGCACATCTCGTCACTTATTTAGCAATTCTAATCAAAACCCACCTATTGATAACAGTGGTAGGACAAGAGTTGGTTTGCCCAATGAACAACTTATGCTTAAGCCTAAGCCACTTTGTGGATGCAGATACCAATATAAAAGATTGGAGACTCCCATTTATGGATTACATTGTCTACGGAATCCTTTCGGACGATCCGAAGGAGGTCACTTCCATTAGAAGACGCCCCCCCGGTTCTACTATGATACAACCACTAAGATATTGTATAATCGTTCCTATGATGGACTCCTGCTACGATGCCTATCAAGCATCGAAGGAAAGCAAGCTCTTAGTGAAGTTCACGACGGTGTATGTTGTGCTCACCAACCCGGTCCTAAGCTTCAGGACTGCCTCCAATGCATGGGATATTATTGGCCAACGATGGTGGCAGTTGCCGTTAATTATGTGAAGAACTACAAGATGTGCCAAATCTATGTCGATTTCATTCACCAACCCTCGGAGTTCCTATATTCGACCGTTGTGTCTTGTCCATTCGAAGCCTGGGGTATTGACATCATAGGACCGATCAGTCCACCTTCGTCTTAGGGGCACCAATTTATCTTGGATATCATAAACTACTTCTCTAAATGAGCAGAAGCCGTCCCGCTCACAAAAGTAAAAATATCCAACTTGAACAATGTCCTTAAACATTAAGTCATCTACCGCTTCGGCTTGCCTCACAGGATCATTCATGACAATGGTCCACAGTTTGTAAGCCACGCTTTCTTCCGATTTTGCGATAAAAATCGAATCTAAAATATAGCTTCAACCACTTAAAACCCAGGAGCAAATGGATTATCCGAAGCATTCAACAAGACCATTATCAAGCTCCTCAAAATTTTTGTCTCCACCGCCAAATATGACTGGAATGAGAAGCTTGGTGAATGTCTATGGGCTTATCGCACAACGATCTGAACCCCGATTGTCAGTATGTCATTCTCCTTGGTCTACGAAAGTGAGGTTGTACTTCCTTTAGAGACACAAATTCTTCTCTCCGAGTAGCCTTTACGCACCAGCTAACCGCCGAAGACAACCATTGTCGACGTCTACAAGAGTTGGAGGCACTTGATAAAAATGTCTCTTGGCTCAACAACGCATTGAGCTATATCAAGCACGACTCTCTGGGGCCTTTAACAAAAAAATAAAGGAAATAACATTCCAAGTCGGCGATCTCGTCCTAACCGTAAAAAGACCGATGATCATGACCTACAAGAAGGTGGGAAAATTCCTAAAGAAATTGCTCATGATGCCAATCAAGGTGGGAAAATTCCCCAAGTGGAAGGGTCCCTTTGTAGTGGAGACGGTCTACTCTAGAGGCGCATACTGCCTCACCAAGCCTAATGGTGACTTGCTCATGATGCCAATCAACGGCAAGTTACTAAAGAAATACTATGCCTAAGTTAGGCATGTCAAAAAAAAAGAATGTCATTTCTTTTCCTAGAAGTGAGACATAAAAGTGTAATATGCACAGCTGATATCTTCCCCAACTAATTATTTCCTTCCGTAGCACGCAGAAAAATCTGTTATCCGTACTCGGGAGTCCCGAGTACACAATGTGTAATAGATCCACAAAACTTCTCTAAGGCAAATGGTTCACGTCCATATCACTTCTAAACTATGAGCTGATCTTCTCGTCAAAAGAATGCAGTCACATCCATACTACCTCTAACTCGTCCTTTTTGTTGTTATCTCTACAAAAGTTTTATAATACAAATAGTTTACGTCCCCATTACCTCTGAACTATAAGCTGCCTATGTTCCCAGTAAAAGAAACCAGTCATGTCCATACTACCTCTGACTTATTTCCTTTTTTCTCTACAAAATACTTCACCATGGTCGTACTCGGCTACAAGCAAGCTTTATCGCTTATCGATTATACACCAAAGTATCCCTACCATCGCAGATGATGTCCCTACCAAAATTTCCTTATAGAACTGCTCTAGCCTATCACGTTCATACTACCTCGGATAGGGCTTGGTGTTATCGCCGTTATGATGTTATGCTAGATCCATACTACCTCTGGTATAATACTCATAGCCACGATAACCACAGCAACAAGAAAGTTCTAAACAGAAAATAAGGCAAATTTTTTATTAATATTCAAGATCATGAGTACATATAGAAGTCCATTACATTTTAAGAATTTTTAATTAATATTCAAGATCATGAGTACATTTGAAAAGAAAGAGACCGCACTATACTATTTCTGGTACTAATACGTGTAAAGTCGACAGCTCAACGCATTTTGGGTCATCACTTCAGCAAAATCCTCAGTGCAAGCCACAATACATGAAAAAGAATCCATACCAATAAATAGAAAGGGATCTTGCAACAAAGAGTTGAGCCTACAGACCTAACTCTGTCGTGTGAAAGGATGCAACTAGAAATTTCGGTTGGGATAATGAGCCACATCTCTACCACACAAATGCACCACCAGGATCCGACCCGGGATCTAGCCATCACATCCTGGCCGCATATGGGGAATAACTATAGTGATCTAGGTTGGAAGATCATGGACCATCCTCTAGGTAATATGTTTGTTCATCACAAACAACGATAACTATGATATCCTTCCAAGCTCCATCAGGACTTAAGTAATTTGAAGAATTCCCTTAAAGACGAACACACAAAAAGTCATAATATTTGCCAAAGAAGACAAATATCAGAAGATGCGCATCCGCAAGAGCATGCGCCACTCGTTGATTCTTGTCAAACTAGCCATCTATGCGCTTGGGGGAGATACACATAGGCACCCAGTCCGGTATACACGTGCATAGTTATCATCGTGCAGATGCGAAAGCACTTATGCAGCATGGTTACCTATGGTTTCTCAACACATGCCTCAGATGAGGGTCCGGAGAAAGTGTCACCCATGCTACTGAGGGAGAGCTCTCACCGTCAGCGCATCTTCAGGATGAAACCCTTCGGCAACGACCATGCGCGTCAAGCCAAGGAGAGTGCCTGCGCATGAACGGACAATTTTTTGCCCATACAAACAGACAGTGCCAAAGTGTCCGAGTGACCCAAGAATAGAGAGGCAGGAGTTTTGCTCCTTACCTCCACCAACGATAATAGGATGGTCGACCATCAAAGTGAGGGGATCAAGGAACCGCTCAACTGATCCCCCCGCATTCATCTTTCTTAGAGACATTAGGCGAGGAAGAAAGAGTACTATTATTTCTCTTCCCCCAGCCCTCTATTTATAAGCGAGATAACCATTAATGGATCTCGAGTGGTTAGGCATCAAAACCGAGGAATGAATCTGATATCACGTCAGCAGCTAAGTGACCTCCCTATGCGCCAAATGGCAAGATGCGCTAAGCAGAAAAAATACTTTACACATGCATTGAAGAAGCCTATGCACCTATCTCCTCCATGCTTCTGTTCAAAGTATTCCAAACTTAAAAATAACAAAGTTTAAGTTTAGAAACTTTGAAGGGGTCTTATAGAAGCATAAAAAATCTACACCATGCGCCAACAGTAATCAAGAGCAATGTGCTTCAGTGATCAAGGCCCATGCGCTAAAATAATTCAGAGCTATATGTCATCCACAACATATGTAGTATTCTCATGTTCCAACAGTGTCATGTATCACTACCATATTTCTAAGAAAGGGTATTTTAGTAATTTTATATTTAATTAAATATTGTGCATGATAAATAATTATTTGTTGTATTATTTAATTATTGTTATATGTTAGTTATTTATTTTGGACTTGTGTTAGTGGACCTAATTAGTTTAGTTTAGACTCATGGACCAACATGTATTAATTGTAAGAATTTAGTCTATTTAGAAAGCCCATTGATTATGAGGAGGATTAAATTAATTAAACCATTAGACTAGAAGCTTCTCTCCTTAATTATTTCTTTATGAGAGGTCCCAAGGGGTATAATGGACATTATATAGTGACTTGAGGAAGGGAAAGGGGGGCCTGCCTATTAATAAGGGGGGAATTGATTTCTTTCTCCTCTTTTTATTTGAAAACAAGATCTAGAATTTCTCTCAACCAAATTTCTTCATTTCTACTTCATTTTCCTACCAAATTTTATCCCAATTCCTTCCCAAATCACCATTGGAGACTAGTAGAGTAAGGATCTAGAAGGAGTAAGTAAGGATCCACAAAGAAGAGCAAGGATCTACAAAGAGGAGCAAGAATCTACAAGTTAGAGGCCAATTTCATCATATTTGGATGTTGCATTGGGAATCCATCTCCCAATAGATACAATTCAGTTTTTCTCCTTAAATTAGGTTCTAAATCTGAGATTTAACCATGAGAAATCAACCCATATGCATAGGCTACCCATAGGATTTGGTTTTGTGTTCATAGGAGGCCTATTGAGAAAGTTATGGTACTTTTTGTGTCAATTTTGGAGGAATTCCGAGATTGACAATTATTGTGTATGTCAATTGGTCCTATAGATCAATTTGGCATGTGCTTGTGTGTTTGGGGCTAGTGTCATGTCCACAATTGGATACGTATAGGTCGTATCCCAATAATTTGGTGATACGTGTTGATTTGGGGGATTTTCTCTGACACAGGACTTTGAGCATGTCGCATTTTGACACGGACACATAAAATTGTGTTTGACTCTTCATATTGTTCATAGAAAATATTTTAGACTTGCTCGTGTCCTTCTGGGTACGTTTGGATGTGTGGTGGACTCGTATCGCATGCGTATCCTAAATCTAGTAGAATACGGGATGATACGTTCCTTGTGTTTGTGCAATTTAATTGTTGATCTATTTCTCTTGTGTTCTTATTCATGGAGAGGTATGATTATATATATATATATATATATATATATATATATATATATATATTATTGTGTGTACATATTTATGTAATATTGTGTCTTAGATCTATGTATCTATATATATACTATATGTGTATATTTGTTATGTAGCTATTCTTCTACATGTAGATATATTTATAGATTATAGTATATGTATATATATTATAGTAGATATATTTATATGCTGTTATATATATATATATATATATATATATATATATATATATATATATATATATATACTTGTATGTTATATGTATTTATATTGTGTATATGTTTATATATACGTATACGTATATGTGTTGTTATAAATATGTTACTATGTATGTGTATATTAATAT
Source organism: Iris macrosiphon (assembly GCA_036927795.1). Classification (NCBI taxonomy): domain Eukaryota; kingdom Viridiplantae; phylum Streptophyta; class Magnoliopsida; order Asparagales; family Iridaceae; genus Iris; species Iris macrosiphon. The sequence continues at coordinate 87,466,659 of JAYESA010000010.1, forward strand.
GTAGATATTATGTACATATATATGTATGTGTATATGTATATTTAGTATATATATTTTTATGTGTTATATATATATATATATATATATATATATATATATATATTAGAGATATAGAAGAGCAAGAGCTATAGCGACAGCGGCAGCGTCGCTAAACAGCAGCGACAACAATAGCAAACAACAGCTGCAGCAGCTTTGGCGACAGCAGGAATTACAACAGCAACAGCACAGGCAACAACAGTAAGGGCATCAGCGACAGCAGCAACTCAGCATCAGCGAAAATAGCATGAATCTGTCACTATAACAGCAATATCAGCAGCCGTATCAGAGGCTATAGCGACAGCAGTTAGCGACAGCAGCAGAAGTTCATCGCTAAAAATAGCAGAGTATCGGCAGTATCAGTAGCTTCAGCGATGGTAGACAAGGGCTTTTAGTGACAGTTTGGCAGTTTTTATATATCTTATATATATATATATATATATATATATATATATATATATATATGGTAATTAATATATATATGTAAATATGTTCCTAATTGCTATTAGTATTTTAATATATTATATGTATAATAATTAGTATAGCATATATTATAAATACGGGTAGTTAGTATAAGCAAGGTATTGGGTATTACCTTGAGATACCAAGGTAATTGGGGATACCCAAGGTGTTGGGTTTGGGTATCAAATTTATGGTTTAGTGTTGTGATACCAAGTTGGTTCAAAACCAAGGTGTCTATTTAATGTTTGTAATTAGGATTTTATGTAATTAATATTGTTTGACATATATATGTGATGATTTACCTATTGATTTACGTATCCAGAGATACGGTATCCTAGTATCCTAAGATATAGTTTTGTGACCTAGACTTTAGTATTTGAACCCAATATCTTTGTATTAGACTTATGCAACCTAAAAATAGGTAGTTGACCATAGTTTGACTATAGTTGACCATAGTTGACTTAGAGTTTATCGAGTTTGACTTTTGACTTAGAATTGACTGTTGACCTAGAAGTTGACTAGTTTAACTTCTTTTCTTTTCAGAACCTTGTATTGATGTTGCATTCCATATCTAGGTCTTCGAGGCACCGTATTAGACATCTGTGAGACTGTTCATTGGACTTCAGACGAGTATATTCTCTGATAGTTTTTTATTTATGATATCCTCTATGTTTATTGTATCTAGTATAGATATCCATGTTCTCTTGACACTATGGTTACACGGATTGGTATATCCGAATCTCGTCATGAGATGTTATTCCTCGGTATAGGGTGTATCTTGTGCAAGTATTGTATCATTGATTATCTTGTACATGTACATACACTGATTCTCGGGAAGAGTCGCTATCTTCTTGGGGAATCTTGTGCCATAGCATATCGTGGTTGGATCTATTATACCAATCGAGGGTGGGCAGTACTATAGTATAGATATGTGATCATACCCTCATTGTATCAAGTATTGTTATTGAATAGTGTTAATCATACACCGCACATATGATTATCTAGGCCATATATATTGTATCATGTTCTCAAGTCGATCACATGTTAAAGCTAGTACTCATACACTTAGTCATTAGTATTCTTATTCATTGACATATTGTTCATCATTTTATTCATTCCAGTATTTTCTTATTGTATATCTCTCGTATCTATTGTGCATCTTGTATATTCACATCTATTTACTGTTATATAGTTTTTATCATTGATTAGAACTACTGTTAGAGATGTACTCTGCTCCTTTTCTGACTAGATATATTTTTTCCAGATGACACTGAGGAGTGGTACCCTACACATTATGGATCCCAGGATGTTGTGGGTTTAGAGTCAGAGACCCTAGCTTAGGAGGGACTTATCCCGACTAAGACAGATGATCCAGGATTAGTACCTTCTTAGTATTTCTTGTACTGGATTTGTCTCCAGCTTATTTGTTAGCATTCTTTCAGACTCATTGATGTATTATTTTTTACTCATGAGTTGTATGTGACTATTTCGATTCTTTATTATATTCGTGCTCGTTTCTATCTTAGATCTATGATTGAGTATTGATTGAGTATATTATTTTTGTTGGTGGCTCATTATATTGTTAGATAGATTACCCAGACAACGTTCTACCGCCGATTCTGCGACGTAGGCTGGGCATTTTTTTGACTTGCATCCTTACATCGGGTGCGGGTCGTGACATATTTTATGGTGGCCCATGCAGGTCAAGCTTCGCAAGTTATGTGATGTCGTAGTAGTACGATGATTTAGTTGTACTACTGTGAGCCTGCAATACGATATCGGATGTAGGCTATAGGCTGAGAATACTCAATCACATCTAGGAAAATTCTTTTGATTCAACTATTCTTATTTGATATTAGTACTTGATCTCTTAAACTGTCATTTCCTTGAGTGTCTTACATTATGTGCCATATTGATCCTTTTCTTTTGCTTTATCTCAGGATGTCGCCTAAGACTAGATCGCAGCAGAGGAGAGCAGTTTCTAAGAGGTCTGCGACATCCCGAGGGCCTGCACCAGTCACTTCTCCGGTGATTGGAGTGTTAGCTGCTTTCGGAGGTCTACCACCTACTCAGAGGACTGTGCAAGCTGTATCTGAGGGGCTTTCACATCCACCTCCTGTGCCAGTAGAGGCGACCCAGATGTTTACACTATTTTGTGAGATGCTCGAGGCACAGAGGGCTCAGTCTGAGGCACATCAAAGGCAGACCGATATTCTACGATATGGCATCGAGAGTGCTCATCAGGTTGCTCGTGCCTTAGTCGAGAGAGGAGTTTCGGTCCAGCAGCAAGTTGCTCCTCAGGTTGCTCAGCTTCGGCCAGGCAACATTCAGGACTTTAAGAAGCTGGAGCCTATGATAGTCAAGGGGATGGAGGGCATCGCCTATGCTGATGATTGGCTTGAGGACATTGAGCGTCTTATGAGGGTGTCCCGCCTTTCTGAGGATCTAAAGGTTGAGGCGGTAGGACTTCAGCTGTTCGACGTTGCTCGTACTTGGTTCAGGAATGAGCCAATTCTGGTTGACGCAGGACAGTCTTGGGAGGTATTCAAGGACCTCTTCAAGAAGAATTTCTTCGCCCGGGCAGACAGGCTAGACTTAGGATAGCAGTTTGAGAGTCTCATTCAGGGGAGCATGTCTGTAGAGGAGTATGCTGCGGAGTTCAGCAGGTTGAGCCGATTTACAGAGTATTAGGTGAGAGAGCCGGAGGTTAGGGCTATTCATTTCCATGAGGGTCTAAACTGGGAAGTGAAGATCCTCATTTTGTCTTTTTATGAGACATACTCGGAGATACTTGCGGAGGCGCGCAAGGTTGAGCGGGTGTTGGGTTTGAAGCCCAAGAGAGACCGTGATTCTTTTCTGGAAGCAAACAACAGTGCAATATCTGCCAAACGTCCTTATTTCCAGTCCAGGCCTTCCTAGCAGCCTCAGCAGCACCAGACTACAGCTAGGGCACCTTTTCACCAGACAGCACAGCAATAGGGACAGTTACAGCAAGCTTCCTGTCACTACTGTAAGAAGCCCGACCATATCTGGAAAGTTTGTAGGAGGAGGCTAGGAGTTTATTTGTATTGTGGTACTGAAGGGCATCAGTCGAGAGAGTATCCTCGTCGTGCAGTTCAGGGAGCAGCTTCAGCATAAGGAGTATTTGAGGATTGTGTTGGATGTGCTGAGGAAGGAGAAGCTGTATGGGATGGGAAGTAGTCCAAGTATGAGTTTTTCTTGGACAAGGTAGAGTTCTTGGGGCATGTTGTGACTGGTGATGGTATTTCAATGGATCCGAAGAAGATCACAGTAGTAGAATCTTGGAAGACCCCGAGTTCGGTAGTAGAGATCAGAAGTTTCTTGGGATTGGCAGGTGTCACGCCCCAGTCCTAAAATACGTAGGACTAGTACACGTAAGCATGCCAGCCGTATGTACATGGCAGCTCCAATATATGGATACCATAATATACATGTACGCTGTAATATGAATAATAATTCACAAGTGGTATAAACTATCACAAGTCACAAGGCATAACTAAATCTCATCCACAGAAATCAATATAAATAAATAACCAATAACTATGTAACTAAATCTCAATATGAAGTATCAAAAGATTATAGTTGGATGGAAACAAATCCACTATTAAACTAGAATATAAAAGCAAACACAATATAAGTACATCAACTAATAATCACGAGGCTCGAAGAGAAGACCTCCTCAAAATATAAGTAGCAAGTCCGGATCTGCGCATCCTGCGAATACTCATGAACATCTACACCTGCAAAGGGACCAGGTCCTCAGAGGGACGTAACAAGATACATAAAAGCATGCTAATAAAGTACTAAAAATAAACATCCATTGGGTCGCCTACCCATCTATGTGAATATAGTTTGAGAATAACTTTCCAACAAGTGGGCTATCTGGCCATAAATAGGATTGGCATTATTCTCTCGGAGAATCAGGGGCCTATAAAATATGTCATCTTTTGAACGCCAGAGGCCGCCAGTAATATAGGGGTCATCACCGCCACGTATCTCCGGCGGAGTGTACAGGTTACAGAAAGAAAAGTGCAAAGGAGCCCAAATGTCTTATTTGTTGTTCTCTCCACCCTATGCTCTAAGCATGTCACATCCATGACACGATGATACCTCTAAATAACTACCAGGTCTACTAGCATGCAAAGTTTCTATCGGCAGTTATCCCTATCGCAAGTCCCATACGTACAGGTGGCCAAACCCGTCACGTAAGTCCGTGTCCTACATGAGACTCACACTCGTATAACAGCTGTGTCACAGCCAATAAAACCTAAGAATGCCTCATGATAATGGGATGGTCTCATAAACTAGGTCACATGCATATATATAATAAAAATAGAATACGACGACACCGTCGTTGCACCCAAGTTTCCTTGGACGCGCAGTTTATATAGCAGTTAAAATATATAAACTAAATGACAGAAATAAAATGTATGCATCATATAGAATATAAATCATAGTACAATGGCAAGATATACTTGCCTGGCAAGAAAGCTGCGTGGTACCAATAACCTGCTCCTGAAGTAACGCTGAACAATCCAATGGTCCTATATACATGTAATATCAATACAGTATAACATCAGCCATTACACTAGCACAGACACAACCATATTTTCACTGGACGCAGAGGGTACGCTAGGGGTGGCACTTGTCACGACCCGCACCCAAAATTGGGGCACGAGTACGCGAGTACGTCCAGCCTACGCCGCAGCATCGGCGGTAGAACGCTGTTAAGGTCTTGATACTATCTAGCCAATCTTACACAAGCATCCAATCTCCATAAGGAGGCACGGATGACACAAATAAAATGAACACATACTCAATCACAGGATTACAGCACGATAAGATAGCGAACAAAAATTTAATACAACGCAAGTCAAAAGTAATAATCTAACTCAACAAATATCCAAGTCTCATCAAAAATGCCGGAGACAAATCCGGTACCAAATAGTCTGCTAAAAGAACTAACTAGAAGATTAGTGATTCCGGCTAGACCTCCCGGAATCACAACTAAACTGCCAAGCCCAAGTTACAGCTACTCACCATATGGTCCATAAAGTGTCGGACAGCGGTCCTCTAAGGCATAGTCTGGAAAAATATTTCCAGTCAGGAAGGAGCAAAGTACAAATCTCAAATAATAGTTCTATTTAATTGATAAGGACTATACAGCAATAAACATGTGATGCTAGCTACTGAGAAGACAGTGAAATATATGTAATGGCAATTAAAAAGTGACAGGCAATGTAAAGAGACAGGCAATAGGCAATATGATACAGTCAGTGCATGTATGAAAATGAAAAGAACAAGGAACAGTATCATATACGGGTGATGTAGTATATGATTAAAAATAGGGAACTGTAATCTATTCTAAGTGTTTGAAATAGTAGTTTCAAAATGTGATCGGCTTGGGAACACGTACGATAGCTATAGGGCCTGGCTAATCATGGGTGAAGAGCATGATTAACACTTACATTGTTCTACACTGCAATAAGAGGTTATGATCACATTTCTTACTAACTACTTCCCCGCCCCAACTAGTAATATGGATCCAACCATGACACGTCACGATACACGAGCAAGTCCAATCTATCATGTACGATGTCTAATATACATGTCGTGTACAATGTCAAACGATAATCAATGTAACATCTCATGACTGCAGATCCAAGCTATACTAGTCCGTGTAGCACAGTGTCAAGGATTCAGATGTAACATTTCATGATTATTGAACTTATAGAAATTATCAAGGAATTGGAAATTATCAGAGAATGTACTTGCCTTGAGTCCTTAGCTGGTATTTATGGATGTCCTGTTCCAGAGTATCCCCTGGGTGAAACAACAGTCCTATAAACATTTCACAAAGTAAAATCACATTTGCATCAGATGCTACACTAACACAGTCTAAAAACACTGAGTTCGGGACTTCTCTAGGTATGATACTGGCCACCTAGAATCATCTAGTAAATTCACCAATTAATCATATTACATACATATACTAAGAATGTTTGTATACGTATATACCAATTAATATATATATAGCAAATATATAATAAGTGTATACCAAATATATATATATATATATATATACAAATTAAATACATACTTATACATACCTGTATACCAATCATGTTAAATATATATATACGTATACATTAATATTAAGCATTAATTTAAATACCTAGTTGCATACATATAAATACATAAGTACCAATACAATAATTTAATTTACACTAATAATGTAGTGTACCTTTTATAAAATACAATTTTATGGAATTACCAGTATATATATATGCATACTAATTTTCTTTAATTATACACTAATTAAACATTAAATATTTCATATATCATATTTATGTATATATATACATTAATACATACATATACTAATATATATATATATATACTACGCTTATACATGTTTAACATTTAAATAAAAATAAATACTACACATGTACATATATTAAATTATACATTACTAAAGTATTTATATACTATACGTACTCATGTATTAACATTAATTAAATAATACTATTTATATACATATTTATACATATTAATTATATACATACAATACATATACATTAGTTATATGCATACATTAATACCTTATATATATATATATATATATATATATATATATATATATATATATATATATATACATTAGTTATGTATACATACATAGACAATGGTGAAGGAGGAAAGAGGGAAAGGAGAAAGGGAGCTTACTGTGGGGTGGTCGACGGAGGCTCGCCGGAGAAGGAGTCGGGTGGAGCTCGCCGCCGGAGCTCACAGCAGGGAGTCGGGGAGCACAGGGAGGAATGGGGGTGAGTCGGCTGCAGTCGCAGCGGGGAGTCGAGCAAGGTGATTCGCCTGGCGGAGACAGGCCGCTGGTCGCCGGAGCAGGTCGGGAAGCTGGGTCTCGGCCGGGTGGCCGGGCTGCTTGGTCGGGCCGGGTGGACAGCAGCTAGGGGACCGGCTGCGGGGGACTCGGCCGCCCGGAGTGCACAGGGGGTCGGGGTCTCGGTTGGTCGCCGGAGCACATAGCGGGTCGGAGAGGTGAAGGAGCAGTGGAGCGCCGGCGCCGGAGTGCTAAGGAAGTCGGGATACTGTATGTGGGGGGTGAACAGTGTTTCCCCCTTCTCCTTTTTGAATTTACAAATAAAAAGAAGAAGGAGAAGAAGAAGAAGAAGACGAAAGGAAAGAGAAGAAGAAAATAAGAGAAGTGGAGAAAATGGGATGAGGGCTACGGTTTGGTGTTGAGGGAGATGGGGGCTTGTGAGTAGGTGGGGAAACCTAGGTTTTCTAGGGATTAGGGTTTGATGTGATATTAAATAGGGGAGAGGGTGTGTAAATGAAAGGTGAGGATTTACCCAATTAAATGAGTGGACCAGATTGGTCAAGAGGGAAAAATAATTCATGTAGGAATGAAGGTGAGGTTTAATTTAAAAATTAATAGGGCTCCCTCATTGGTTTAAACAAATGAGGTGTTGACACAAAATGCAAAGTTGCAAATTAGCCCCCTTAAATTTGGGTATTTGCACAGACGCATGAAATAACAAAAAATTGGCGGGCGATTCGGTGACCGGCGTTTTGTAGGGCCAGGGGCGCTGTAAGTTTGGTACGGGCTCAATTAGCAGGGCACTAAAATTAAATTGGGATTTTCAGAATTGGTTAAAATAGTATCCTCAATTTAATTAGAAATAAATGCAAGTTATGTTCTAAAATTAATTAGGAGTACATGGAGCCAAAATCAGGTCAGGTCATCAATACCAATAATGAAGAAGACTCAGAACAGAATATTACCCTAATTTGGGCCGCACGAAAAATAGGTCAAGATTGTCCCCAATTCGATTAGAACGCACAACGATACAAAAATAGGAATTTTATTAAATAACGTCCGCGACGATTTTTGTGCGGCTAGAAATAATGTACAGAGAGCATAATTATGAGTTGCAAAAATAGCAGAATGGAAGGCGGGCATGTCTAGGGCAAGATGGTGAAATTTGTTGGAAGGCAAAAGTCAGGGTAGCGCTCCAAATATCAAAGCAAAGGCAATGCGCAATAATTAATTATAATACAGTAGTTAATTACAATCTCCAATAAATAAATTCTAGATAAACAATTAAACACAGAATTCCACAATTCGGGCAGGTGATCATCTACTGGGCTTCTAGGTCAAGTCTACTAGCTTAAAAATAAATAAACACTGTATATAATATTATATTTAATTACACATCACATAATTATTTAAATTAAATATACCATCATGCAATTACTTAACTGTAACTACAATAATATTAAATATTATCAAAAGTCAAAAATACCCCTATTTTCGGAACGTGGTAGTGACAAGTCTACCCTCCTTAAAAGAATTTCGTCCTCGAAATTTAAAATTCTCATAGTAGCGTTTATTCATACACATTATCATTTCCCTCAAAGTTTAAATTCATCAACCACGAAATCAGGTAATAATCCACAATATCTTTTCACAATTTTCAAAAATTTTGAAATTATTGTATTCCTGAAAAATCCTCGGAATAAAAATCAAAGTCCATTTTTATCAAAAATTTCCCCAAAATTTTTAGTTAATAATCCAAATACTCAGAATTTAATATCCACTCCTCAAATTTGATTTTAATCAATGCTCGTATATAAAATGAAATCTCGTCCAAGAAGTTTAAATTCAAACATTTAGCCCATCAATAATTTTATTTCTCGATTTCCTCTTCCTCAAAATACTCAACAATACGATACTTAAGGATTTTCCAAATGCGACATCCAACTATAAGATTCTAAAATTCATAACTTGTAACCAATTAAATATACTGATAGTCTCCCAAAATTTCCAAATTTTAATAACCAATTTAATTACATCATAATCTTCCTGGAATTAATAAACCACCAATTATGCCATGTTAATTTCTTAACCCTCTATTTAAATTAATGTTTATCCTCAAATTTTAATCATCTTGTCTCTCTTGTCAAGTCATAACTCCTTCATGAATCTTCGTCATGGTCAAACCCCAATAATCATGGTCTAAGAAAAATCTTTCCTATAATCATACAACATGCAACCCAAGGGGAATATGTACGGTCATGGTATATTTTGTCATGGTATTGCAGTCTCTGAATCAGGGGTACTACTAACTACATTCTAACAAGAAAATCATGCATACAACTTGTACTAAGGAATCAATCAATCAATCAAGTAGAGAGGGACAAAAGGAAGGAAAGAACAGAACCTGCTAACACATTACCTGTAGTATCGGTCTCCTCGACCGTCATCGCAAATGTCCCGCCCTGCTGGGGTGGTTCCCTTCGCGGGTGCTGAGCAATATACGGTTCCACAGGTAGCCTAACTGGATCTCTATAATCTGAAGCTGTGCGCTGGCCGGGAAGATAAGGGGCTAGAAGACAATCCCTTACTCGATGTCCCGCAGCACCGCAGTGCAAACAAAGTCCTAGTCTCGTTCTACAGCTCTCCCAAAGGTGACCTGGCTTCTTACAGAAATGACAAGTCTGCCGTGTCTCTCTCGGAGGCTGTTGCTGATTCTGCTGAACACGGACTGGTGCCTGGTACTGTTGTTGATACTGATACGCCCATGGATGTTGCTGGTTAGGAACTGGTGCTAGGTACTGCGATGGATATTGAAATGTCCATGGTTGTTGCTGAATATGAAATGGTACTTGGTACTGCTATTGGTGCTGAATACGGGGGTGCTTGGCTGGTCCTGTGCTACCATTCGTATTTCCAAAAGTATTGTGACTCCTCTTAGGCCTGAGATCCAAATCCTCTTCTGCAATCTGGGCATCCATCAAGATACCCTCAAAGGTAGCGGTACGACGACCAGAAGTGCGTGACCTAATCTCTCTCGTCAGTCCCTTTCTGAATTTCTGGGCTCGATCTCCTGGGTCCCGAATCATAGATGATTCAAAATGGCTCAATCTACAGAATTCTGCAGCGTACTCGTCGACCGACATATTTCCTTGAACCAAGTCATGAAACTGACTTTCCAAGGTTCCCAATTCCACGTCGGGAAAGAACTTCTCCTTGAAGAGTTCCTTGAAGGTCTCCCAAGTAAGTCCTTGTGCAGTAATTCTCGGCTCCGTACGATACCACGTGAGTGCGATATCGAACATCTGACTGCCAGCGGCTTCTATCTGTAAGTTCTCCGGAATCTGGGTCAATCGCAGGCTCCTCTCTATATCCTCTAGCCAGTCGTCAGCGTAGAGTATCCCTTCGGTGCCTTTGAACTCTCGAGGCATCATCCTCTTGAAATCCACTATAGTGCCTGATCTCTGCTGCTGGCCAGGAAACTGCTGGTACTGTGCTACTTTCTCCAAAGCTTGGAGAGTCACCTGATGAGCATTCTCCATGTTTTCTCTCATCAGCTCGGTTTGTGCCTGGTGCGCTTCTGCTTGCACCCTTTGAGCCTCAGCTTAAACTCGTTGAGCATCTGCCGTCACTCTTTGGGCATCTACCATGCCCTGGATCAAGGTAAACATCTGCGTCCCGTCCATGGGTAAACCTCCGGGAATCGGAGTCGGTGGAGGAGGAAGGTTGTCCGTCACAGCTGCGGCAATCCTCTGAGCAGGTGGGGGAGGAGGATCCCCGAAAAGTGTAGACACTCCTACGTGCATCGGAGATGTAGGGGGAACTACGGCTGTCTGTCCCTCAGGTGGAGAGGTGGCAGACCCCTCTAAAGCTGATGTTCCCGCTCTCATAGACCGTGTCTGCGGCGACATCCTGAAGACAGATCCCAAAGAATCAATTTAGGCAAAATTGCGATATCATCAAGGAAGGACAGTACAGTTCTAAAGAGCAACATTCAAGATAAAAGATTGGAATATCATTCCTAGTTGTGATTGCACAGGTCAAAGATACATCCAAGGTCTGATACCTCTATCCCTCTAAGTACCACAGTTCTATCACAAGCACACTCACTGCTAGCTTTCTTACCTACTGCAATCGCTGATACTAGTTATCCTTGTCACTCAAGTGCATATCAATTGCAACATACCATACTAAGTACTGCTCTCTCTCCAATACATTCCTAGATGAACACCTAAGCCAGTTGGCAGTGAGATCTCAATCATGCTCAAGCCAACATATCCTTACACATGCATCTCATCTATTATATACTAGTATATCTCTCCCCCTATAAAATCTTATCCTCAAAATAAAATTCCTCAAAATAACTCCTTGAATAAATTTTAAGTAAAATGCATATACTTCCCTCAAGATCAATTATCTAAATACTGAAACAAAAATTTTTATCACTTCCAAAAATCCTTACAGTTTGTCTAGGTTCATCAAATTGAATCTGAATTCCTCAAAAATAAAATTTTTATAACATAATATCTCGACTTCTCAAAATTCAAAAATGTAATTCATTTTCAAGCTTCGAATTAAAATTTAAATCCATATCTAGTAATCCAATAGCCTTAGTGTTAATCTTTCTCACTGTCCTCATCGACGTATATCATCAAATAATACCATAAATCAGTCTGTAAATTCATCTTGATATGAAATCAAACCCTACAATGAAACCAAAATCCTAATTTAATACCTGATCAACAATCAACAAGTGAGAATAGACGGAACAAGGGAATGATTTTAAATTGGAAATTATAACAAGATTCTCAGGGGTCATCCCAGGAATCTCTCAAGGAATTATGATTGAGTATTCGCTCTTGTCCTAGTATCATATGTCCTATATCCTATCGTAGGTAGCAATAGTGTAACAAAGATGCCACACTACTACGACATCGCACAACTCGTAAAGTCTGACCTGCATGGGCCACCACTAAAAATGTGTCACGACCCGCACCCAGAATTGGGGCACGAGTACGCGAGTACGTCCAGCCTACGCCACAGCATCGGCGGTAGAACGCTGTCAAGGTCTTGATACTATCTAGCCAATCTCACACAAGCATCCAATCTCCATAAGGAGGCACGGATGACACAAATAAAATGAACACATACTCATTCACAGGATTACAGCACGATAAGATAGCGAACAAAAATTTAATACAACACAAGTCAAAAGTAATAATCTAACTCAACAAATATCCAAATCTCATCAAAAATGCCGGAGATAAATCCGGTACTAAATAGTCTGCTAAAAGAACTAACTAGAAGATTAGTGATTCCGGCTAGACCTCCCGGAATCACAACTAAACTGCCAAGCCCAAGTTGCAGCTACTCACCATATGGTCCATAAAGTGTCGGACAGCGGTCCTCTAAGGCATAGTCTGGAAAAATGTTTCCAGTCAGGAAGGAGCAAAGTATAAATCTCAAATAACAGTTCCATTTAATTAATAAGGACTATACAGCAATAAACATGTGATGCTAGCTACTAAAAAGACAGTGAAATAAATGCAATGGCAATTAAAAAGAGACAGGCAATATAAAGAGACAGGCAATAGGCAATATGATACAGTCAGTGCATGTATGAAAATGAAAAGAACAAGGAACAGTATCATATACGGGTGATGTAGTATATGATTAAAAAATAGGGAACTATAATCTATTCAAAGTATTTGAAATAGTAGTTTCAAAATATGATCGGCTTGGGAACATGTACGATAGCTATAGGGCCTGGCTAATCATGGGTGAAGAGCATGATTAACACTTACATTGTTCTACACTGTAATAAGAGGTTATGATCATATTTCTTACTAACTACTTTCCCGCCCCAACTAGTAATGTGGATCCAACCATGACACGTCACGATACACGAGCAAGTCCAATCTATCATGTACGATATCTAATATACATGTCGTGTACAATGTCAAACGATAATCAATGTAACATCTCATGACTGCAGATCCAAGCTATACTAGTCCGTATAGCACAGTGTCAAGGATTCAGATGTAATATTTCATAATTATTGAACTTATAGAAATTATCAAGGAATTGGAAATTATCAGAGAATGTACTTGCCTTGAGTCCTTAGCTGGTATTTATGGATGTCCTGTTCCAGAGTATCCCCTGGGTGAAACAACAGTCCTATAAACATTTCACAAAGCAAAATCACATTTGCATCAGATGCTACACTAACACAGTCTAAAAACACTGAGTTCGGGACTTCTCTAGGTATGATACTGGCCACCTAGAATCATCTAGTAAATTCACCAATTAATCATATTACATACATATACTAAGAATGTTTGTATACGTATATACCAATTAATATATATATATAACAAATATATAATAAGTGTATACCAAATATATATATATATATATATATATATATATATATATATATATATATATATATATATATATACAAATTAAATACATACTTATACATACCTGTATACCAATCATGTTAAATATATATATACGTATACATTAATATTAAGCATTAATTTAAATACCTAGTTGCATACATATAAATACATAAGTACCAATACAATAATTTAATTTACACTAATAATGTAGTGTACCTTTTATAAAATACAATTTTATGGAATTACCAGTATATATATATGCATACTAATTTTCTTTAATTATACACTAATTAAACATTAAACATTTTATATATCATATTTATGTATATATATACATTAATACATACATATACTAATATATATATATATATATATATATATATATACTACACTTATACATGTTTAACATTTAAATAAAAATAAATACTACACATGTACATATACTAAATTATATATTACTAAAGTATTTATATACTATACGTACTCATGTATTAACATTAATTAAATAATACTATTTATATACATATTAATTATATACATACAATACATATACATTAGTTATATGCATACATTAATACCTTATATATATATATATATATATATATATATATATATATATATATATATATATATATATATATACATTAGTTATGTATACATACATAGACAATGGTGAAGGAGGAAAGAGGGGAAGGAGAAAGGGAACTTACTGTGGGGTGGTCGACGGAGGCTCGCCGGAGAAGGAGTCGGGTGGAGCTCGCCGCCGGAGCTCATAGCAGGGAGTCGGGGAGCACAAGGAGGAATGGGGGTGAGTCGGCTGCAGTCGCAGCGGGGAGTCAAGCAAGGTGGTTCGCCTGGCGGAGACAGGCCGCCGGTCGCCGGAGCAGGTCGGGAAGCTGGGTCTCGGCCGGGTGGCCGGGCTGCTTGGTCGGGCCGGGTGGACAGCAGCTAGGGGACCGGCTGCGGGGGACTCGGCCGCCCGGAGTGCACAGGGGGTCGGGGTCTCGGTTGGTCGCCGGAGCACACAGCGGGTCGGAGAGGTGAAGGAGCAGTGGAGCGCCGGCGCCGGAGTGCAAAGGAAGTCGGGATACTGTATGTGGGGGGTGAACAGTGTTCCCCCCTTCTTCTTTTTGAATTTACAAATAAAAAGAAGAAGGAGAAGAAGAAGAAGAAGAAAGGAAAGAGAAGAAGAAAAGAAGAGAAGTAGAGAAAATGGGATGAGGGCTACGGTTTGGTGTTGAGGGAGATGGGGGCTTGTGAGTAGGTGGGGAAACCTAGGTTTTCTAGGGATTAGGGTTTGATGTAATATTAAATAGGGGAGAGGGTGTGTAAATGAAAGGTGAGGATTTACCCAATTAAATGAGTGGACCAGATTGGTCAAGAGGGAAAAATAATTCATGTAGGAATGAAGGTGAGGTTTAATTTAAAAATTAATAGGGCTCCCTCATTGGTTTAAACAAATAAGGTGTTGACACAAAATGCAAAGTTGCAAATTAGCCCCCTTAAATTTGGGTATTTGTACAGACACATGAAATGATGAAAAATTGGCGGGCGATTCGGTGACCGGCGTTTTGTAGGGCCAGGGGCGCTGTAAGTTTGGTACGGGCTCAATTAGCAGGGCACTGGAATTAAATTAGGATTTTCATAATTGGTTAAAATAGTATCCTCAATTTAATTAGAAATAAATCCAAGTTATGTTCTAAAATTAATTAGGAGTACATGGGGCCAAAATCAGGTCAGGTCATCAATACCAATAATGAAGAAGACTCAGAACAGAATATTACCCTAATTTGGGCCGTACGAAAAATAGGTCAATATTGTCCCCAATTCGATTGGAACGCACAACGATACAAAAATAGGAATTTTATTAAATAACGTCCGCGACGATTTTTGTGCGGCTAGAAATAATGTACAGAGAGCATAATTATGAGTTGCAAAAATAGCAGAATGGAAGGCGGGCATGTCTAGGGCAAGATGGTAAAATTTGTTGGAAGGCAAAAGTCAGGGTAGCGCTCCAAATATCGAAGCAAAGGCAATGCATAATAATTAATTAAAATACAGTAGTTAATTATAATCTCCAATAAATAAATTCTAGATAAACAATTAAACACAGAATTCCACAATTCGGGCAGGTGATCATCTACTGGGCTTCTAGGTCAAGTCTACTAGCTTAAAAATAAATGAACACTGTATATAATAATATATTTAATTACACATCACATAATTATTTAAATTAAATATACCATCATGCAATTACTTAACTGTAACTACAATAATATTAAATATTATCAAAAGTCAAAAATACCCCCATTTTCGGAACGTGGTAGTGACAGCACTGGTCAACTAACAGGGTCAAATGCGCGTCTAATTATGCGGGTATCACATCTTCAAATGCTGTGTATAATTAGACAATCAACTAACCCCTGTTTAGCCAGTACGTCGGTATACACAAGGCAGACAATTTCCTAATATTCAGGGTCATATGGTCACGATAAATATGCAAGAAATCTACAGTGTCCTAGGGTCGTACAACAAATAAACATATATATAGTCATAATTATTATCATCATTTAATTATATATATATTCATATAATTACATATAACAATAAGATTATTTTACTCATATGCGTACGTATACGTATACGAGTTTGGGTTCTCCGACACGGTCTGGACTCATAACCGCTAAACTGAACCAATATGCTACCTAGATGTTATTCACACAAGCACATATAAAATGAAAGGAGAAAGACTGGTTCGAACCTCGGGGTTAGCGTGCACGAGCACGAGGATCGGGGTGACTGCTGCAGGTTATCTTTGGCGAGGGTGACAGGTCCATGCTGAATACGATGATGGTGATGACGACGGTAATAATGGTAATGATGATGAGGGTGATGATGATTATGATTAGGGTGATGATGGTGATTAGGGATGATGATGATGATGATAAGGATGATGATTGGTGAGATGATGAGATAATGATAATAAGATGATGATGATGAGATAATGAGATGATGATGATGATATGATAAGATAATAATTATGAGATGATAATGATGAGATGATAATGGTGATGATGTATGTTATGGTAGTGATGATGATAGGGGTTATGGTGGTTGGAGTCTGCCGGAGTCCGACGATCAGGGAGGTCCGACGAGTGGCTCAGGCGAAGGTGGAGGGAGAATGGTGGTGCTGGCGGTTTACAGTTCAGGTGATGGTGGTGCTCAGTCGAGGGAAGAACGGGGATGGGACTGGAGATGAACGGTGGTGGTGGCTGAATTCAGGAAAGGAGGTGGTGGCTGCTGGGAACGGTGTAGGGAGGTGATGGTGAACAGAGGCGGTGGCTGCTGGCGGTGTGCTATGGGGTTCAGCGAGGTCGAGCTGGGGAAGATGGGTCGAGCGGTTGCAGAGGCGGGGGAAGACTCTGCGGTGATCACCGGGGAGGTGTTGTTGAGGTATTAATAGTGGTGGTGTTAATGGCGAGTCAAAGGGGTCATGACAGTGAGGGAAGTCGACGGTCCAGTCGTCGGCGAGGTCGATGGACTCGGTAGAGGAAGGAAGAGAACAGGGGTTGAAGACGAGGGGGTCTCGAGCAGGGAGGACTGGGCTCCGGTCGGCGGTGGGGGTGTTCTCAGGCGGTCGAGAGGGAAGAAGAGGGTGGCGGTGGTGAGGTTTGCTGACGGGAAGATGTGAGAGGCGGCTTGGGGTCATCCGCGGTGGAGGAGGCTGTGATGGAGATGTTCAGCAGGGTGCCACGGTGGTCTCAGGCGGTCGGGGTTGCTCCGACCGGTGGGGGAAGAGGAGAAAGGAGATGAACATGAAGAGGGAAGGGTGAGATTCGGCTAGGTGATTGGTTTTTGGGTTTGGAAAAAAAAGTTGTATATTTATACATGTGGAAACTAGGGTTTGATGTTGACCTAGGGGGTTGGGCTTGGTCAACATCCATGGGGTTGGGCCTTGGCTTGACATGTAGGTATTGGAGGGCTATGATTTGCATTGTTTAAATGCAAGGCTAGGGTTAGATGAGGGAGTGAGGTTGAGTGTTGCACATTCCAAAAATCATGGGAAAACTTCATATAAAGGAAAAATAGGTTTCTTCATGTATTGAGTCCAATGGTGTGGACACCTCAATGCACTTTTGCATAAAAAGTGTCCAACAATTAGAAAATTGCACAAAGATGGAAATTGGATTAAATTAATTAAAATTAATGCAAATGGTGTTGTAAAATTAATTAGAATTACATGGAATTAAAATTAGGTAGGACACAAGTGTCATAGACGTAGAGGACTCAGAATAGAATATTATCATAAATTATGTTGCTCAAAATGGGTCAAGATTGTGTCTCCAATTTTGATTGGAACGCACAAGGATAAAAAGTTGGAATTATTTAGAATTAAATGTAAACGTCTGCGACAAATATTATGCGACTAAAATATAGCACAAGAGAGCATAATTATAAGTTACACAAAGGTCATAATAGAAGGCGAGCATGTCTAGGACAAGGGTGTAAAATCTATAGGAAGGCAATGGCTAGTGTAGTGCTCCAATTATCGAAGCAACGGTAATGTGCACTAAGTGATATAAATATTATAAAATTAAATAAAATACCTTATTCTATTTCTAATTGGATTCAAACTAGCCCTAGTCTCTCTATCTAATCCAAGTAGGCCTAATTTTGGGTGAGAAAGTTTACAGCAGGCTACTACAGGAAGTTTGTGCAGAGGATTGCCGAGCCGATGACCAGACTAACCAGGAAGGATGTAGAGTTTGTTTGGACGGAGGATTGCCAGGTTGCTTTTGAGGAATTGAAGAAGAGGTTGACGTTTGTAAAAGCATGAAAAATATGCTGGATAGCTATACGCAGCATATTGGTGCTGGGCAGCGTAAAAAGATGACTTCGAAGCCATCAGCGTACAACAGAGCTTTTCCGCTAAGTACAGCGTAAAAATATAAGCTCAAAGACTATCCGCGTAATACAGTATGTCCAGGCTGCTTTAGCGTAAAAAGGGTACTACATCGCCTTTACGGCGTAAAACTCATCCGCTTTTAATACAGCATTGAAGTGTACGAGGAATGCTTCGTATTCTTCAAAATGAACCTGTCAAATCGTGTAGTGAGCCTGACGTCTGACTCCTGACAAAGAGTACTGCACGACTACCCAGACGACGGCTATAATGATGGCACGGCACAGCGACCCAGACTGTCGTTTAATGACATCTCCTTGGCGTAAACTGCTTTTACGCATACAAGGGAATACGCTGCCTAGTTTTACACAGGCAGATACGACCTGTTTACGCTCCACAGAAGACAAACAGGCTGCCACGTCAAAAACTACTCTTCGTACAGGGCTTGAGGCACATCTCTGCATTAAAATACGCAGGATGGGGGCAGATCTCTGCATTTAATGCAAGAGATTTGATTAATATCATCAAACTATCATTTAGTGACATCTCCTCGGCGTAAACTGCTTTTACGCATACAAGGGAATACGCTGCCTAGTTTTACACAGGCAGATACGAGCTGTTTACGCTCCACAGAAGACAAACAGGCTGCCACGTCAAAAGCTGCTCTTCGTACAGGGCTCGAGGCACGTCTCTGTATTTAAATGCGCGAGATGGGGGCAGATCTCTGTATTTAATGCAAGAGATTTGATTAATATCACCAAACTGTCGTTTAGTGATATCTCCTCAGCGTAAACTACTTTTACGTATACAAGGGAATACGCTGCCTAGTTTTACACAGGCAGATGTAAGCTGTTTACGCTCCACAGAAGACAAACAGGCTGTCACGTCAAAAGCTGCTCTTCGTACAGGGCTCGAGGTGCATATCTGCATTTAATGCGTAGTATGATGGCAGATCTCTGCATTTAATGCAAGAGATTTGATTATATCTCCAAAAGCCGTAATTTTGGCCAAGACGTCCATATCATCACTTTTGCACATTACGCCATCAGGCTATGCTCGGCTTCTACGCCCACTCGGCTTCTATGCCTACTTGGTTTCTATACCTACTCGGCCTCTACGCCTACTCGGCTTTTATGCCGGTTTGATAACTCTTTGGCTTCTATGCCATGGTGACAGTTATTGGCTTCTACACCAACCTTTTCTACGCGAGGGATAACTACCTATGTGGCTTTTATGCCGTGATCTTCGCAGCAGTTATACGCACTGTCTCTTAAAGGGACATGTGTCACACGCTCATTCAAAATGTCATTTATACGCGGGCAACGGTTATTGTAACCATCGTGTAAAAAGGTGCTGCACTTTCCACTACTCGGTTTCTACGTCGACTGAGTGGTCACTGTCACTAAAACTCTATAAATAGATACCTCTATTGAGAGAGGTCCAGGGTCGAAAACTAAGGTAAAAAAATAAGAGGTCAAAAACTAAGGTCGAAAAACCCGAGGTCGAAAACTAAGGTCGAAAAATCCAGAAGTGGAGAAAATAAGTCAAGGAACTAAGAGTCGAAGAGTCTTTGAGAGAGAAGAATCCAGAGCTCAGGCAAATAGTAGTGATCGACGACTTTGGCATCGAGCATCCACTCTCTTTTTTAACCTCCGAAACCGCTTTCTGTCTTCTACGGCAATTCTTCATCATCGTGTGGTCCAAGGGACAAAGTGATCGACTGTAGATCAGACTCCTATAGCAATATTTACCCAAATTAAAAAATTGTACTTAACATCCTCGTATAGGATTAATTGTACTTCTTATTTGTGAACCTAAGAGCGGGTTTCGTATAACCCTCATTTCATTTCTTTCGTTTATTATCAAACACAAGATGGCGACTCTGCTGGGGACGTTTTTCTCTTCTGATGAGGAAGCAATTGCTCAACACGATGCGGTATCCGTAGGATACGTGAAGGAGACACTGGTCGTCCAGTTCGATCAGTCTGCCTACGAAGACATGCTTCAAACAGGGGGTAGCTCTCACTCTCTCTCTGTCCAAGACAACAGGAAGCTGCGTAAGGTCTGGATGCCCCAGACATCCTCTACCATTCCTGTCGACTCCCTGATCTCTCCGACCAACGAGGTTGTAGCATCGCTCCCTCTGCGCCTTGCGCGTAAAATTCAGTCTCCCGTCGCTGACAAAACTTCTGGCAATGCCTCAGCGCCAATCCAGAAGTATACATCGTGCTCTGCGCGTAAAATCCAGTCTCTCGTCAATGACGTGGCAAACAGAATTTTTGACAATGCCTTAGCGCCAAATCAGAAATTTCAAACGCGCTCTGCGCATAAAAATGCATCTGTCCTCCGCGGAAAAGCAGATGATCCCTGCAATCTACGCAAGGGAAAGCAAGCGGCGGACTGCTCAACTTCTCGGCCTTTATGCCAGTAAGGGAAGAATCTGTCCGCCCTCCAGATTACGCGAGAAGCTGATGGCCGACTGAGGACATCCTCAGCTTTACGCCAACCTGAAAAGAGCTCCGAATTTACGCCAGGGGAAGCCCCTCAGCGTAATGAAGGCTTAATTTGTGGAAAGACACCCTCCTCGGGGATTATTCGCTACCCAGATGGCCAACCTGTTGTATACGGGTGGCACAGGAAAAACTATGGTTCCCAACATCCGCATGCCCACTGAGGTGAACAGAAGGAACAAGCCATCTTCTTCTTCTGAAAATCCTCCTGACCTGCGTGAGTATCTGATCCAGAAATGCAAGGATAGGGGATCTTGCAGCATATCTATTATGCCTCCAAGCGAGCACTATTGTAATAGTCATAGGATTGTAGTTAATTATTGTTGTTCTGAAGAAAAACGGTCAGTTTTTGACCGGTTAAGCTACTCTCCGTCTTTCCAGGAAGAAGAGCCCACACATGCATCTGTGAACATGGCTTCACACATACCTAGAGGAAGATCGAGCTCAAGACGTCATCCCTCTAGAACTCCAAGCCGAAGGAGATTCAACAAGCTCCTTAGGAACACTGAAGCTGGGGTGTTCCGAAACACCCGTTCGAGGTCATGACAACAGACTTCGTACCCTTCTGATTCCGATGCTGGGGGTCGCCAGTCTCCCGAATCAGATGCTGAAAGTATAGAGTCAACTTCTACAGAGACCTATACTGATCCTTCAATGACACCCAGGAAGATAGGAGTTTATGCCATTGGAGATGAACGCGAGAAAGCTTCCCCGTCGAGGAGCGCTGAGCAACGCATTACTATACTGGAGACATCCCTGAAGGAGATACAATCCATGATGGAGAACATGTACCAGATGATGCTGACTCAACACACAGCTGTTATGGCTCAAGCATCAGTCCCTCCAACTCAGATACGTGTGGGGGTGGAATTACCACCATCCAACGTGATCCAAAAGCCTGCTCTAGATCAGGAGTCAGCAGTTCCTCCGCTTTCTCACTCGGAGAATGTATTACCTCCCGTTGGAGTCACGATGCGACCGATTCCTTACCACTCTGTGGTCCCGCTACCGGCTGAAAATTTGATGCAGGCAGTACGGGAGTTGAAAGCCCAATTTGATGCCTTGAAGCACAAAGATCAGCTCAAGAAATTGGGAATCAACCAGCCTTACCCGACTATCTGGGAAGAGGCCCCTTTCTCTCCTAAATATAAACCACAGACTATGGCTTTGTTCGAGGGAAAAACATCACCGAGTCAGTACATGAACTACTTCAGTATAATGACAGTGTTATTAAAAGGGAATGACGCCCTCCTCACTCAGGTGTTCAAGGGCTGTCTCTCGGGAGTGGCTTATCAGTGGTACCGTAGCCTGGCGGACAACTGCATTACTTCCTTTGAAGACTTCAAGGCTCTATTCTTCGCACGATTCTACGAGGGAGGGATGGACATGTCTATGTCCTCTCTCATCGAAGTCATGCAGAAGGAAAAAGAGGACGTTTGCACCTTCATCGAACGTTTTCGTCAAGCCACTTTACAGATGCCTCCCGGAGTTCCAGACTCGACATTGGTGGACATTTACAGGAAGAACCTTCTTCCCATAATCTCGGTGTTCACTGGACCATATCAGTTCCATGATTGGCCCTCGTTCATCATCTCAGCGGTAGCCGCCGAGGACAACAGTCGAAAGGCGCGTGATAATGGCATCATGATCTCTGCCTCCGATAGAGGCAGGAGGTCATCCCCCAACAGCGACCATCCTCGTGGTTCCAAAGGAAAAAAAGCTCTGGCAATCAATACGTCCATGTAAAAGACTGCGGCAACTACACAGACAAAACCTGGGACTTCCAGGCCTATAGAAGTATACTCTTTCGACGACGACGATATTCCAAGCATATTCGAGTGTCTCGTCAAAAGCGGCAAGATTACCCTTTCTGAGGAGAAGCGGCCTAATGAAGTCGGCAGTACTAACAACCCCAAGTACTGCATCTTCCATAGATACATACACCACCCTACAAAAGCGTGTTATGTACTGAAGAGGAAGATCCAGGAGCTGATCGATGCTAAGGTCATCACTCTGCGCAACAGCGAGAAGACGGTCACAGCCAACATGATCTCTCTGCAATTTGGCAATCTGCCACCCCAAGAAGTCCCGGACGGTGTTACACCTATTTCCCGGCAATAATGAACATCGTTAACCTCCCTCCAGCTAGGGGTCAAAATCATGACTTGCTACCCCTAATTACCCAGCGGGGCAAGATCATCTGGGTTCATCTAGATCTGGTGTCAGAGATCGAGAAAGAGAGTCAAGCTGCTAAGGCTAAGTCTAAGAAGAACTTGAAGCGTAAATCGTGTCACATGATTACGGTACACTCGGCATCAGAAGACGAGGTTTTGGCTACTGGAACCCGTTCAGGGAAAGCTTACCTCAAGGACTATGAAGCAAGTCAGGAAGATACACCGGCAAACGCTTCAGCTACCAAGCCTTTAGAACCAGAACCCGCCATACCAGAGGTCGGTCCTTCGAGACCCACTTCGGCGGACAAAGGGAAGCAAAAAGAAGTGTATTTCGATAAATCTGTGAAAAACATTCAAAATAAAGGTTTAGAGAAGCCATACAACTTCGACATCCTGGCCCAACTGGCTAATACACCAGCCAGGTTGTCCATCTTCGAACTACTCAGGCTCTCTTAAGACACTCGTCATGCCCTGAGTGAAGCATTAATGCAGGCGGATGCATACTTGACCCAGCTCAAGTCCCCTGACGAAGAACCCATGGCATGTCCTCAATGACACAGTATGATGGAGGTGGTCCCGAATATCACTTTTACTCAAGATGACATGCTGTTAAAGCATAACAGGCATGACAGACCCCTCTATTACACCGGGTACATCGGTTCCATGGAGGTCGACCGGATTCACATAGATCCGGGATCATCAATCAGCATCATCCCTCAGAAGTCCATCAAAGGCCAAGCATTGGCTGATTTCCTAGGTGCTCATCCGATCCCGGAGGCCTCTAAACTATACGAGGACATTCCCGACGAAGTTGCAAAATATAATCCCGCGATGGAAAGTGATGCATGGCAACTATTCTTCGATGGTGCCTCCAGGATTGGTCCCAGGGGAAACATGGTTTAAGGAGTAGGAATTGTCCTAGTTACTCCTGATAAACTCGTCATCTATCGAGCATATTCTCTTAGCGAGCCATGTTCCAATAATGTGGCGGAGTATAACGCTCTACTAATCGGGCTCCAAGTCGCTAAAGAATTGGGCGTCGAATCTCTGAAAGCTTTCGGTGATTCTCTGTTGATCGTCAATCAAGTCAGAGGAATATTTGAAGTCCGTAATCCAGACCTCATCCCCTATTACCGAGCAACGGTCGAGATAGCCATGATATTCAAAGGGTTCTTCCTAGAGCATGTACCTCAATCTCAGAATCTGGAAGATGATGCCCTAGCCAGTCTAGCTGCAGACTTAGCTACTCCTATAAGAAGGCAGAATTCGGTGATCCTTCTTAACATAGATTTATTCTGTGTGAAAAATAACTTTCACATAGAACGCAGCTACGCTGTGAACACCGATCCTCCCAAGAGAGACTGGAGAAGTCCCTTTATAGATTTCGTGGCATACGGAATCTTATCGGAGGACCTTAAAGAAGCAGTATCCGTCAAAAGACGATCATAACGCTTCTATTTTGATGCATCTTCACAGTGTCTATATCGCCGGACCTACGATGGACTGTTATTGAGATATCTCTCCAATGACGAGGCACAGCGGGTTATCCGTGAAGCTCACGACGGCATATGCGGAGCGCATCAACCCGATCCTAAGCTACAGGATCGTATCAGGAGGATGGGCTATTACTGGCCTACTATGATCGCAGATGCAAAAAAGTATGCAAAACAATGCAAAGCCTGTAAGGTCCATGCAGACTTTATACATCAACCTTCTGAACATCTATATCCTACGGTTGTATCCTGGCCTTTCAAAGCATGGGGTATGGATATCATTGGTCCTATTCACCCGTCTTCTTCCAGAGGTCACCGGTTCATACTGGCCATCACGGATTATTTCTCCAAATGGGCAGAGGCGATCCCTCTTGCTGAGGTGAAGGCATCTAATGTGATCAGCTTCATAAAGCGTCATGTCATTTATCGCTTTGGGATACCCTGGAGGATAATTCATGACAATGGGCCTTAATTCATCAGCCAAGCATTTCATCGATTTTGCGATAAAAATCGGATACAAAATATGGCCTCTACGGCATATAATCATGCTGCTAATGGTTTGGCGGAAGCTTTCAACAAAACTATTATCAAGCTCTTGAAAAAGTTCGTCTCTTCGAACAAGAGGGATTGGAATGAGAAGCTGAAAGAATGTCTCT
The DNA here is from genome assembly GCA_036927795.1 of Iris macrosiphon. Lineage (NCBI taxonomy): Eukaryota > Viridiplantae > Streptophyta > Magnoliopsida > Asparagales > Iridaceae > Iris > Iris macrosiphon. The sequence goes on from JAYESA010000010.1 coordinate 87,492,153, forward strand.
GGACATACCGCACAACGATACAAGCACCGACAGGTTGTACCCTATTCTCATTGGTTTACGGGAGTGAAGCAGTTCTCCCCATCGAAGTCCAAATTCCGTCACTCAGGATAGCAGTGGCTAATGAGCTGACTCAAGAAAAGAATGACCTGTTAAGGCTTCAAGAGCTAGAAGGATTAGACGAGAAACGCCTTCGGGCTCAACAGCGTATCGCGTTCTACCAGGCACACATTTCCAGATCTTTTAATCAAAAAGTAAAGGAAAGAGTGTTCAAAGTTGGTGAGCTAGTTTTAGCTGTGAGAAGGCCGATGATTCTTACTCACAGGAGTAAGGGTAAATTCTAACCCAAATGGGAAGGCCCTTATGTGATCGAGACGACGTTCTCAAACGGCGCTTACAGGTTAGCCAAGCCTAATGGAGACTTATTGATGGCTCCTATCAACGGCAAATTCCTGAAAATGTACTACGCTTAACCTCCTTTGCTCAAATGGAGTATGGTGAAGATCTTATTCTGACAATACTACTTCCAAAATAAAACTAGTTGGATCGTATTCTATCACGTCCATATAACCTCTGAATAGATATGTTTAAATAATTTGGAACTTCAAGACCTATCACGTCCATATTACCTCTGATAGTGTTTTGTGTACAAATTTTAGTCGGAGCATATTCTATCACGTCCATATAACCTTTGAATAGATATGTCCTGCTGAAGCTTACCGAGAGTATATCACGTCCATATTATCTCTAATATCACTTTCACCCAAACCTGTCATTTATATTCTAAAATGATGGGTCCACAAAGTCAGATGAAAAATCTCTTTACTATTCCTAGAAAGAGCAAAAAAATTACATTAAAAAGCAAAAAAGTACATCATTTGGGGGGAGCGGTTAGGTCGTGAATCTACTGCGCCAGTGCGGCCATCTTCTCAGTCCTGGAGCTTAAAACGATAGCGCGGGCCCGCTCCAGCCGTGCCTCGTCATTGCTCAAGAGGGACAGTTCGGATCTAGCCCGAACAAAACCAGCACAGGCGACTCCTGCACGTGCCAAGTTCTGCTGAGCTAGGCCCCGTCGACCATTCACCACATCTAGAGCTTCCGACGACTGAGAAGCCCACTCCTTTGCCTGAGCGAGTTTTGCTTCCAGTCTGCGGCTACATTCCCTTCATGCTCGGCCTGGCACTTCGTTTGAAGAGGAATGACCTCCTCCAAGACAGCTTTTTCTTCATCCATCTCCTGCTGATGTGTCTGGATGGATTTATTTAGGCCTTCCATCTGTTCAGCAAGCTGTGCAGTCAAGGAGTCATATTCAGCCTGGACCAGGTCTTCAATACTGCCTCGAGATAGCTGCAGATATTCGTTAATGGGTTGCTCCAAACCATTAACTATCTCCTCCAGTGCGTCAGCTATCCCAGTGTCGTTGTATTCTCTGATCGGCTCTATCGTAAACTGAGAGGACCTCCTCAGCGCCTCGAAGCCTAGATTCTTCTCCAACACCATTGATATCAACGTTTTTATAGTGGTATAGAAGATACTGGTATACTGCTCAGTCAGCATGGCTAGATCCAAATGGACGCTGGGAGTGGCTGCAATATTGGCGAATCCTCCTCCAGGAATGATCGCAGACGATGTTTCCACAGCCGTCGCCTCAACAGATGGTACGATAAAAGAAGATGCGCCAACAACGGACGAAGTGACCGGCGTACTCAAAGGAGGCAATGTCGCAATGACAGGCTCCTCCTCATCCTGAGATATCGGAACCACTTCGGGCGAGCCGGCACCCAAAAATATTTTCTCTTCGAAGTCGGGCACCTCCATGTCATCACCAGGAGCTGACACAGAGCCAAAAGACGCGTCAACACTGCCCTCCCCATAGATGTCTTCCCCTGAAAAGAAGACAAAAGAGAGTTAATATCAAAAGAATATTAATTTTCCTAAAAGGAGGCATAAAGACGATATTTACCCATGGCCGATGGTGTATATGTCATGTCTGCGGCTAGTACAGCTAAATCAGTTCTTAATGATGCTAAGCGAGCTGTCATGCCTGGAGAAGGGGGTGTGCTAACTGACAGCGGCAGGTATTCTTTCGAATCTTCACTCAAATCCAATAGAGGTTCGTCAGCTGGAATCTCGTTGGGCGCGCCTACAGACATGACAGGGGTTTCTCTCGATGCTGATCTGGATAAAGATATCCTCATTCGGCTCAGCCCCAAAGGCGATCTCGTACCACTACCTGAAGCGGTAGCAGCGACAGCAGCCTCAAGCAGAAATTCTCCGGCACCGCCAGCCGGAACTGTGGAGGTCCCCTCTCTAAAAGGCGAGGAACCTCCAATCAAAGAATCGTCCCCGACAGGGGAAGTAGCAGGTTCACTTCTATGAGCCTCATGGCCGGGAATCCTGAGAGGACGAGTAACCGTCTTCGTCTTCCTCTTGCAAGGGGAAGTCTCCTTCGGAACAGGAGCCCTTCGCTTACCAGAGATGACCAAAGCCCCTGCAGGCGGAGGTATTTTACCCCTCGGCACGCCAACAGAGGCTCATCTGGATTGACGGAATCTTCAGCCTCGTTAGAAGAGACCGAGGGAACTTCGTCTCTTCCTGCAGACTTGGAGGAGGGTACCCTAAAACTTCCATGCATATCAAAATCGCGATGGAAGGTGTTGGTTGCCACATAGAAGTGGGCATACGAATGGAGGATGCACAGCTCCGTGGAGAGTGAAATGACGGGCACGATAAAAATTGCTTTAGTACAACCCATGATGAAGTATCGCCATCCTCTCGCTCCATCAATGAGTCCGCCCCTGGACCTGAATCTGGTAAAGATATTACCCACATGCAATTGGTCATACCCAAACTGTCTGACAAACCGACTCCAAGAAGCAATGGTCTTCGCTTCTGTACAGTAAATGGGAAGGTCTAATGTAGACCAACCAATTAAAAGTCTCAGGAGAAAGAACGGTCTTCCCGTCGCCTATGTTCTGAAGTCTGATCCCCTGTTGATTAAGATGTATAGAGGGGATAGTGTAGAAGAGCTTCCAGCTGTGACTGAAATTCAGCGCCCGTCGACAGTCTAAAACTGTGGTCACGTTCCAGGAGAAATTCTTGTAATTCAGCAAGAAATTACCCCCCGAACTACTCCCAGAGCCGGAAGACATCACCCTGGGGTTATAGAGAATTAACTACCCCATCAAATACAGGTATGGTAATTCTACCCTGGGAAAGCTATCGCGCCGAGTTTCATCGGCAAGCAGCCCATCGATAATGGCCCTCAGGCCAGCTTGTATGCGGCACACCATGGCAGGGAGCAAGCCCAGTCTTGCCCCGAACACCAGACGCACTGCAGGCCATAAGGTGTTCCGGTGAATGCGGTCCACAGATGCAATGTCGGGTACCACCAGTCGGCGCAGCCATATAGAGAGGAAGCCAGCTAGTTGAGCTTCCTTGGACAGAGGCCTGCGACAATGCCTCAAATAATTGTAGGCCTTAGTGCCTGCAGGATATTTCCCTATCCCTTCGTCGAGAATCTGGTCTGGAGCCCCAGCACTTTCCATAAGATCGTCGACTACCTGAGCACTAAGCATGCTCAGAAAGCTCAGAGGCTGATCCTTGCTATCCAAGACTTTCTCTGGCTTAGCAGCCCTGGCCCGGTGAAAGAAGAGGTAGGACGCCCATTTATTGGTATGAGCCAAATCTGAAGGCTCATTATAAAAGGCGGTACAAGCAAGGTAGTGGCACATCAGCTCCTGGTACACTGCCACTACCCGAGGGTCTGAATCCCCCAGCTCCTGGTTCGTAGGAACATACTCTTCATAAGGAGTATCCCCCATTGGCAGTCTCGAAATCTCTGCCATCTCGTGGAGGGCCAATCCCAACTCCCCCAGTGTAGTGGCGAAAGTCCCGGTAAGCAAGATATATTGCTCCATCAGAGCCAGAAACAGGCTAGGGTTGAGAGGTAACCCAACACTGGTAGCACTTACAGCTGCGAACAGACCAATGCTCTCCAGCTCGGTCTGAAAATGCTTCAGGGTCCAGTCAGCCAAACGAGCCCATCGAAGATTTGTTGGGGTGATCCACCCACTTGTCTGAGGGTTAACCTTGGGGTATACTCCCCCATGCCCCATGAAATTATTATAGAAAGTCGGTAACTGGACCGGCTGGAGCAGTAAACTGTCTTCACTCAGGACACTGCCCGGGTACAATCTCCTGAATGGCATCATGGAGCCGGAAGGGCGGCTGACAAATAACCCTTGACCAGATCCTTTCTGGTAAAATATCTTCCCCGGTAGTCCGTGAAGATCGGGAGTCAGCGTCTACGACATCCTCCTGGGATGTGTAGCATGGAAGAATGCCGAGATGGGATAGTCTCTCAGCATCTTGGGCAGATACAGGACCAAGCCCCCGGCAGGGAAAACCCAGAGTTCTTTCTTGGGCTTCGTCTGGGACTGCTTGTCAATCATGTCCCCAAAAAGAAAAGCCGGCTTTATATATTGGTCCCCGTCTATGTACGTCAGGGGTTCTCCGTTGATCATGTTCAACAGCGTTCGCTCGCCTTGAGCTGATATCAGGATTCCCCTTCCTTCAGGATACTGGGGTCCGAAGATAGGAAATGTCACGTGGGACAAATCCTCTAAGTAGTTGGAATGCAGCATCCCGGCAGCAGAATCCATCACCTCGGCCAGCGGAGACACATGCAAGTTAACTGCAAAATGCAAGAAAGACACGTCAGTTTCTATACTAGACATTACAATCATGCAGCATATGCCAAAAATCAACAGTTTGTGCTTTATGCCAAGACTGTAAAAGACTTAATCTTTTACGCTGGAATCTTATTCCAAGGCGTAAAATTCAAGACTGGCAGTATACACAAAAAAATCTGACAGTCTGTGTTTTACGCCAGACTGCCAAAGTTTGAGTTATTACGCCGGAATTGTCATCCAGAAGCGTAAAACTCAAATTTTATAGTATACGCCAAGTTTCGACAATCAAAGCTTTTATGCCCGACTACGAAAATATAGAGTTTTTACGCTGACACATTAGAAATATGGGTATAAAAGATGAAACATCTCTGTGCATCATCTTCCTCGGAGAGGCTATCAGCACAGGAGATGACCTAGCGTGTTCACGTACAACGTGTGCGAAGGATTTTCGTCGTTCTTTTCGTCACAAAGGCTCTACCTTTAACTCCGGGTGCGCTGCTCGTCGGTGGGACACTTTGTTCGGAATGAAGCTCGCCTTGCCCGACAGAAGTCGCTCTCGCTTGGGCAGAAGAGCGAGAAGAAGAGTCAACCTTCTTTCCCTTAGAGGAGGGCATTTGTTTCGGGGCCATTACTGAAAACTTTGAAGGCTCGGAGAAGAAACGAAGAAGAAATCGAAGAGTCGAAGGCTTTCTTTTGCAAAAAGACAGATGAAAAGTTTTTCTCTGAAAGCCTTGGGGTATATATAGAGTTCGGACGGACTCCTCGAATCCCTAACCAAATCCGATATTTAATATTCGGTTATGATTGGGGACTACGTCAGCCTATTACTCAGAGAAGGCGGACAGTCAGCGAATTTGAAAAGTTTTCGTGCAAAGCAGATTCGTGGTTTTACGCTAAGGAGCTTTCTACGCTCGACAACTACAAATCTACGATTTTACGCTCAGAGGCTATAAGTCTATGGTTTTATGTCCGAATGCTTTTATGCTCGGTAGCTTTTACGCTTGAGAGGCTACAAACCTACGATTTTACGCTCAGAAGCTACAAATCTGTGATTTCACGCTCGGTGGCTTTTACGCTTAGAGGCAACAGATCCACAACTTCATGTTCGGAAGATTTTCTTTTCAAAGACTACAAATCTACAGTTTCTACGCCCGGATGCTCTCATGCTTAGCAGCTTTTACGCTCGAGAGGCTACGAACTTATGATTTTATGCTTATCCACATTACAGGTCTATGACTTTCCGCATATCTGAGAATACGCAGGCCAGAATATGCGTATATCTGAACAATTCTCAAGGCGGTCAATTGCAAGGGCTCACGCAAAAGATACTCCTTCTTGGCCCCAAAATATCCCAAGTACCCAAAGCATACAGAGTTCAACATTGAAAGTGACTCTTCTCCTTGGGTCGATTGGAAGTTCATCCAGAATTCAGTCTGAATATTTCATCTACAGTTCAAAATGGTGACTCAGTTTGACAGCCGTTTCTCGCCCTATTTCAAGGGATTTTTGGGAAATCATTCTTGAAGATGATAGTCTGAACAAAAATTCTTCTTATCAGAAGTGACGGTTCAGAATTCTACGCAGCTCCCCATTCCTAACAGCAGAACAGTTCGAATACTCGACTTAAATGCTAAGCGGTTTACTGCGCATCCTTAGTTATACGTAAAAGACAGGATGGGACTTAGTACTCTTTCTATTAGAGTCGGCATAAAGTTACCAGACGTGTCGAAACTACACATATTCAGACTTCACAGCAAAGTATATGGCAAGATAATTATATGCACAGAAGAAAGACGATTTTATTAAATCATGATTACATATGAGGAAAATCCAGTCTACGAAGGGTTTTTTTTCTTTATTTTCATGATTACATATGAGGGAAATCCCGTCTACAAAGGATTTCCCCATCGTCATCGGAAGGCCACCCCCAGAATCTGTTCTGCCAGGTTGTCGTATTTGTGGAGATCTTCTTCCGTCTTCTTCAGCAGTTAGTCAGTTTTCGCGATCGATTAACAAGAAAATAATTAATGGCGGGAGGATACAAAACTGGGCCTGTCTGAATTATTCAGAGCCCATCCTCCATACGCCATGACAGATTGAGTTAAGGTATTTAACCCAAGTCAATACTCGAGGACAGCGCTAGTTTCTGCTCTGGTCCACGAAAGTATCAGAAGAAAATACAGCTTGCAAGCTGTGTGGTCTAACATAACCCTTCCTCTCTCCTGGACGAACCGCCATACAAAGTTGCTGATTATCCCGAGCAAAGGAGGCTATGATATCCTTCCATGATCCATCGTTGCAGAGGATATTTGCTCGAAGATGCCTTCTTTTTCGGCTCCTTACATGCTGGAAGAACATGGTCTTCTTCTCCCTCAAGTCGACCCGACGAACTCCGGCGATCATCTCTGTATGGTGAAGGAAATGTGGAAAGAACAGGTTAACTCCTCAGCCTTTATATAGGCAAAAGAGAACACACCAAATCCCAACGAATCTCCAAGAATCCCCCAAGAAATTAGCCTTGAAGAACGAGTCAGACTTGACCGTTTCATCCTTCATTCAAAGCATTTCAAATTACGAGGAATTTAAAAACTTTGAAGGGGGCTTATAGAAGCATAAAAAATACGCTGGATAGCTATACGCAGCATGTTGGTGCTGGACAGCATAAAAAGATGACTTCGGAGCCATCAGCGTACAACAGAGCTTTTCTGCTAAGTACAGCGTAAAAATATAAGCTCAAAGACTATCCGCGTAATACAGTATGTCCAGGCCGCTTCAGCGTAAAAAAGGTGCTACATCGCCTTTACGACGTAAAACTCATCCGCTTTTAATACAGCATTGAAGTGTACGAGGAACGCTTCGTATTCTTCAAAATGAACCTGTCAAATCGTACAGTGAACCTGACGTCTGACTCCTGACAAAGAGTACTGCACGACTACCCAGACGACAGCTATAATGATGGCACGACACAGCGACCCAAACTGTCGTTTAGTGACATCTCCTTGGTGTAAACTGCTTTTACGCATACAAGGGAATACGCTGCCTAGTTTTATACAGGCAGATGCGAGATGTTTACACTCCACAGAAGACAAATAGGCTGCCACATCAAAAGCTGCTATTTGTACAGGGCTCTAGGCACGTCTCTGCATTTAAATGCGCAGGATGGGGGCAGATCTCTGCATTTAATGCAAGAGATTTGATTAATATCACCAAACTGTCGTTTAGTGACATCTCCTCGTCGTAAACTGCTTTTACGCATACAAGAGAATACGCTGTCTAGTTTTACACAGGCAGATGCGAGCTGTTTACGCTCCACAGAAGACAAACAGGCTGCCACATTAAAAGCGGCTCTTCGTATAGGGCTCGAGGCACGTCTCTGCATTTAAATGCGCAGGATGGGGGCAGATCTCTGCATTTAATGCAAGAGATTTGATTAATATCACCAAACTGTCATTTAGTGACATCTCCTCGGCATAAACTACTTTTTTGCATACAAGGGAATACGCTGCCTAGTTTTACACAGGCAGATGTGAGTTGTTTATGCTCCATAGAAGACAAACAGGCTGCCACGTCAAAAGCTGCTCTTCGTACAGGGCTCGAGGCGCGTATCTGCATTTAATGCGCGGAATAATGGCAGATCTTCGAGACACGTCTCTGCATTTAATGCGTAGGATGATGGCAGATCTCTGTATTTAATGCAAGAGATTTGATTATATCTCCAAAAGCCGTAATTTTGGCCAAGACGTCCACATCATCACTTTTGCACATTACGCCATCAGGCTATGCTCGGCTTCTACGCCCACTCGGCTTCTATGCCTACTTGGCTTCTATACCTACTCGACCTCTACGCCTACTCGGCTTCTATGCCGGTTTGATAACTCTTCGGCTTCTACGCCATGGTGACAGTTATTGGCTTCTACGCCAACCTTTTCTACGCGAGGGATAACTACCTACGCGGCTTTTACGCCGTGATCTTCGCAGCAGTTATACGCATTGTCTCTTAAAGGGACATGCGTCACATGCTCATTCAAAAGGTCATTTATACGCGGGCAACGATTATTGTAACCATCGTGTAAAAGGGTTCTGCACTTTCCACTACTCAGTTTCTACGCCGACTGAGTGGTCACTGTCACTAAAACTCTATAAATAGAGACCTCTATTGACAGAGGTCTAGGGTCAAAAACTAAGGTCGAAAAAATCGAGGTCAAAAACTAAGGTCAAAAAATCCAGAAGTGAAGAAAATAGGTCAAGGAACTAAGAGTCGAAGAGTCTTTGAGAGAGAAGAATCCAGAGCTCAGGCAAAGAGTAGTGATCGACGACTTTGGCATCGAGCATCCACTCTCTTTCTCAACCTTCGAAGCTGCTTTCTGTCTTCTACGGCACTTCTTCATCATCGTGTGGTCCTAGAGACAAAGTGATCGACTGCAGATCAGACTCCTATAGCAATATTTATCCAGATTAAAAAATTATACTTAACATCCTCGTATAGGATTAATTGTACTTCTTGTTTGTGAACCTAAGAGCGAGTTTCGTATAACCCTCGTTTCATTTCTTTGTTTATTATCAAACACAATGTCTGCTCCTATTTTGATATTGTCATCAGGGTCTGGAGACTTCACTATTTATAATGATGCATCAAAAAAAGGTTTGGGTTGTGTTCTTCAGCAGAATGGGAAAGTGATTGCCTATGCATCCAGGCAATTGCGTCCTCATAAGAAGAACTATCCTACCCATGATTTGGAGTTGGCAACAGTCATCTTCACCCTGAAGTTATGGAAATATTATTTGTACGGAGAGCGTGTGGAGATCTTCACAGACCATAAAAGCTTGAAGTACGTTTTTACGCAGAAGGAGTTGAACATGAGACAGCGTCGGTGGTTGGAAATGATGAAGGATTTTGATATATCTTTGCAGTATCATCCTGGGTGTCATGACCCACACCCGAAATTTGGGCATGAGCCGTGGGTACGTCCAGCCTACGCCGCAGCATAAGGAGGACAATGATAATACATTAATCAATAATTCAATATATATACTCAATCACAATAACTATAGGAAATAAATGGCACGATAAGATATAAAGATAAGGAAGTACTGACATAAGTCAAGCAGAACTAAACAAAATACAACACAAGTCTAGAGTCTCGTTGTCCACATAAAGTCTCAATAATAAATATAACCCAAGTCTTAGTTTTTAGAACAAATGATACATAAATAGGACGATCTAAATGCCTACAAGTGGTGTCTCCTCTAAGGAGAGGGACTCCTCTAGGATCTCTGGTACATAGTCCCCCTCTACGCCCGGGCCATAGTGGGTAGGACAGAAGTCCTCCAAGTCCTCAGAAAACTATTATCCAGTCAGGATTAGAGCGAAGCACAAATACTAAACAACAATTTTATTTATATTGACAAAACTATAAAGATAGTGTAAAAAAATACAAGATGAAAGTAAATACTGGAAGTATGGAATACTGGAGAATATGTAATCAGCAACAATACAAACTAGCAATGAACAGATATAAGTGAATGTTAGAACAAGTGAAATGGACATAAAGAAACAAAATATCTGGCTAAGTGTTTGAAATATCAGTTTATTATGTGATCGGCTTGGGACAAGATCAGGCTTGTTATATATGATTAGATATGATACATGTGAGGTCAGGATAACCATATGGTTAGCTATGATGCGAGTAATAGTCAGGCTAATCATATATAATAGGCTATGAGGCATGTAAATGGTCAGGCTACACCCGACGTGATGTGTGGGGCAAGCTATGATGCATATAAAGTGGGGTATGATCACATAATCTGCTAATATTTCTCCGTCCCCAAATAGCATAATAGATTCCAATCACGCTCCTCGTGATAGGTATCTATGATACTAACCCGTGTATCCGCAGTGTCAGAATCAAGTATACTATACAACTAGAATTATAGAATTAAATCAACATAATAAAAACTGTCAGAGAATGTACTCGCATGTGGTCCTGAGGAAGGTGCGAGGATCGATGTCCAAGATGGAATCACAATCACCTAAATATCAAATATCCATATCAAAAAGTGTTTTGAAGAGATAAACATGCGTACCTAATTCTATGTTAGGTATTGTGTCATTTCTAGGTCTTTGGTAAGCTGACTATGCCACACCTAACTATACTAGCCAATATCAACTATATTAAGTACTGTTAATATATATATAATTACTTATATAGAAATCTCTATGCTAACTAACATATTTATATATACATGTATATGATACTAACATCTATACCTACACCTTAACACCAATACACGATAACTCATTACACTTATATACTTAACACTAACCAATCTAAATCAAGTATACCTACACAAACAGCCCACTTCACAGTTACCCTCACTCACTTGGCACTTTCTACATATACACTATCTAGGTGTTAACTGATACTTACTCCTCTCACTTACTACACTCTACTGATGCACAACACTATCACACACACACACACTGATATATCCACACAAGCACTCAAATACACTGGGACTGACATTACTGACACATAAATACTACAAGACTGGAACTTACAACTAACCAACCTATGCTCATGATACAAACTGATACTCCTCACTCTATCATAATACTCTAAGATCCCCCTTTGCTATGTTGCTCACTGCACAGCAGTGACTGATACCTCACTCGAATACCACTATGATGGCTCAGTGTGCTGATGCTTCACTTCCAGTTGTTGTGCCTTGACTGAAATTACTCTACTCAAACTGCAGGTTGCTCCCAGTTGCTGTGTCTCCAAGTGCTGACACTCACTCACAAGACTCAAACTGTGTACTTGCACCCGGTATAGTAGTATAGTGTCTTAAAGCTGCTATTATTAAAACCCATGGTACTACCTACGATAGCTGCTATTACATCAGAGGGTGATCTCCCTCAAGGAAACTAAACTCACAGTCACCTTACTGGCATCACTGAGACACTACACTGATACTTAACATTGAAACTCAATAATCTCTCTGATAACTGTAAGGAACCCGACTTCTCATATCCTCCGATTGCTGATATACTGAACACACAGTGAACTGATTCTCACTACACTATCACCCACATAACATTACACTGGTGCACAGATGCACTCACAGACACAATCACATCTCTCACACACATATACAGTTCACACGTACACTGAGTAGTCCACTGTGTCATCTATCCACTGCCCCACACACTGGATACTGACACAACACACACAAACACTGCTCACTCACTGAAACTAAACTCACATAGACACTGGTACACACCTATATAACTCACAGTGAACCCGATACTCTCTCAATGCAAATACCACTACACAGCAGTGGATACCCGATACTCAAATCCCCTTCCTTGCTGTACGGATACATAACACTCGCAGGAAAACTTGACACACACAGTTCACAGTAACTGAACTGATGCACAGGATACAAAGAACCTGAAAAAATTGACTTATACCAACACCTATGCCAACTCCTTTACACTTAATACACCAAAACTCACTGAACTCAACCCAAGGATCACAGGTATCTAAACTCACAGTGTCAAAACTATGCACCATAGTCTACTGATACACAAACCTATCTGTTGCACACCACAGCACTGTGAAGAATCCCGACTGCACAGTAACGACCTCCCCATGGTGTATTCCCCTCTCCAAAATAACACAAACAGAATAATATATATATATATATATATATATATATATATATATATATATATATATATATATATATATATATATATATATATATATATATCATCAAAATGCATAAGATTAGATTAGATTAAATAGGTATTCACCCTACTAAACATATCAACAAACACTTAGTGTGTTGTAAATGGGATTCACATGATTACTCATGAATACCCATGCTTAAAACCCCAAATCAAAATCAAACCTCTTTGTATATGATGCAACATGCATAAATACATATCTCTATAATTAGGGCTACGAAAAATTTGGGGAAAGATGCATCATTGGATCACAAAACCCAAATACACCTATGACTCCATGGGAAATCATCTTGCAACCAAAAGAGTCATTCTTAAATCAAAGGGTGGGCTCCTAATGGCCGAACAAATAATTAAAACATAATTTAAATGAGGTTTTTTCAGATTTTTACCTATTGGGAGATGGATTCCCAATGTAGTTTCTCCTTCTCCAAGCCTCCTTGGTCCAAGCTCCTAGGTCTTTCTTGATGGGGAAGAAATAAGGGGTTTTAGGGCTAAAAATCCAGAAATTTGAGGAAGAGAAGATAATTTCTAAGTGGAGGCTATTCTTAGGGTTTTCTTCATGAATGAAGAGAGGCTTGAGGGAGGCTCCCTCTAATTATATAGGGCTAGGGTTAGGGTTAGGGATTCTAATGCAAAGAGTCTATTTTGCCCTTCATGACTTGTCATGAAGAACTAAATAATTAAAGGGGTTTAGTCATATATTGAGGGTTTAAACTAAATGCTAATTTAAAAACGGGTATGGGTTTATCTAGTGGATTTTTTTTTAGGTCTAGTCCATTAACCCATGCATTAAAAAACACAAAATAATATGTATAATAAATATATCTTGTAATATATTAACACAATAAAATAAATATGGCAATTAACAATAAGCCCTATTCTAGAAATGTGGTAGTGACACTGGAAAAGCTAATATAGTTGCCGATGCTTTGAGTAGATATCCGGTAGCTATGTTCTTGACGCAGGATCGATATTTGCTAGAGGACTTGGAGAGCTTGGGCATTGAGGTGATAGTTTCTGGTTGTGCTATAAATATATGGGGATTGCAGATACATTCAGAATTGATAGACAAGGTCAAGGCAGCACAGTATGAGAATGTATCTCTGAGGAGCATCAGAGCTCAGGTGAGAGCAGGATTGTAGGATAATTTTACCATTGCTGAGGATGGATCTTTGAGGCATGGAGTTAGCTTGTGTGTGCCTAGTGGAGAGCTGCATGAGGAGGTATTACAGGAAGTGCATCACTCTCAGTATTCCATACATCCAGGTGCCAACAAGATATATCGGGATATGCGAGAGAGTGTGTGGTGGTATGGCATAAAGAAGAAAGTGGCACAGTTTGTATCCAGATGCTTAGTGTGCCAGCAGGTGAAAGCCGAGAGGCAGAGGCCAGGAGGTTTACTTTAGCCATTACCTATTCCAGAGTGAAAGTGGGAGCACATTACTATGGATTTTGTGTCTGGACTTCCATGATCTCCAGGAGGGAAAGACGCGATTTGGGTTATCGTTGATAGGTTGACCAAGTCGGCCCAATTTTTGTCTTTCAAGGTGGGTTTGTCTACGGAGAAGCTGGCAGAGATGTATGTGAGTCAGATCGTTAAGATACATGAAGTTTCTGTCAGCATAGTCTCGGATCAGAATAGTCATTTCACTTCTTATTTCTGGAGGAGTTTGTAGGAGAGTTTGGGCACTCAGCTCAAGTTCAGTACTTCATATCATCCCCAGACAGATGGCAAGTTGGATAGGACTATTCAGACTCTCGAGGATATGTTACGCACTTGTGTACTATATTTCAGGGGTTCTTGGGAGGACCATCTCCATTTGGTAGTGTTAGCTTACAACAACAGCTACCAGGCTAGTATAGAGATGTCACCTTTTGAAGCTCTGTATGGTCGGAGGTATCGTACTCCCTTGTTATGGGACGATGTTGGAGAGAGAGTTTTGCTTGGGCCAGAGATAATTATTGATGCAGCGGAGAAGATTCACTTGATCAGAGACAGACTTCGTGTGGCACAGGACAGACAGCGGCATTGGGCCGATAGCCACCGGAGACCTTTGGAGTTCGAGGTATAGTTTAGATTTTGTTTTGTGCTTGATATTGGTTGTTTGTTATAGATTAAGTTATTAAGGTTGTGTTTTGTTCTAGGTGGGTGGTTTGGTATTTCTAAGGATTTCTCTGACACGAGTTATGATTCGCTTCAGTAGAGGCGGTAAGCTTAGTCCGTGATTCATCGGACCTTTCACTATTCTAGAGAGGGTCTGTGCAGTTGCATATAGACTAGACTTGCCACCTGTATTGGAGGAAGTGCACAACGTGTTTCATGTGTCGCAGTTGAGACGGTACGTGGCAGATCCTAGTCATGTATTGGATCACTCGGAGATAGAGGTGGGCCCTACTCTTAGCTATCCAGAGCAGCCAGTTGAGATTCTGGATCGGAGAGAGAAGGTGCTGAGGAACCAGACTATTCTTTTGGTACGCATCACATGGAGGTATCACTCTCCCGGGGAGTCTACCTGGGAGAGAGAGGATAAAATGTGAGAGCGTTATCCATATTTGTTTGTGCCTTGAGGTATGTTCTTTCCTAATTATGTTATATTCTTTCATAGTTAGTTTTGTTCTTTTGTTATATTTTGTTATTTTTTGGGGGTAGTTTTCGTTTTTGAATTTCGAGGACGAAATTATTTTTAAGGAGGGTAAACTTGTCACTACCATATTTCTAGGAAATTGTATTTTAGTAATTTTATATTTAATTAAATATTATGCATGATAAATAATTATTTGTTGTATTATTTAATTATTGTTAGATGTTAGTTATTTATTTTAGACTTGTGTTAGTGGACCTAACTAGTTTAGTTTAGACTCATGGACCAACATGTATTAATTGTTAGAATTTAGCCTATTTAGAAAGCCATTGATTAGGAGGATGATTAAATTAATTAAACCATTAGACTATAAGCTTCCCTCCTTAATTATTTTTTTATGAGAGGCCCCAAGGGGTATAATAGATATTATATAGTGACTTGAGAAAGGTAAAAGGGGAGCCGACCTATTAAAGAGGGGGGGAATTAATTTTTCTCTCCTCTTTTTATTTGAAAACTAGATCTAGAATTTTTCTCAACCAAATTTCTTCATTCCCACTTTATTTCCCTACCAAATTTTATCCCAATTTTTTTTCAAATCACCATTGGAGACTAGTGGAGCAAGAATCTAGAATGAGAAAGCAAGAATCTACAAAGAGCAGTAAGGATCTACAAGTTGGAGGCCAATTTTATAATATTTGGAGGTTGTATTGGGAATCCATCTCCCAATAGGTACAATTTAGTTTTTTTCTTAAATTAGGTTCTAAATCTGATATTTAATCATGAGAAATTAACCCATATGTATAGGCTACCCATAGGATTTAGTTTTGTGTTTATAGGAGGCCTATTGAGAAAGTTATAGTGCTTTTTGTGTCAATTTTGGAGAAATTCTGAGATTGACAATTATTTTGTGTATCAATTGATCCTATAGATCAATTTGGCATATGCTTGTGTGTTTGGGGCTAGTGTCATATCCACAATTGGGTACGTGTAGGTCGTATCCCAATAATTTGGGAATACGTATTGATTTGGGAGTTTTTCCTCCGACACGGGACTTTGACATGTCATATTTTGACACGGACACGTAGAATTGTGTTTGACTCTTCGTATTGTTTATAAATAATATTTTGGACTTTCTCGTGTCCTTCGGGGTATGTTTGGATGCGTGGTGGACTTGTATCGCATGCGTATCCTAGATCTGGTGGGATGCAGGGTGATACGTTCCTTGTGTTTGTACAATTTAATTATAGATATATTTATCTTGTGTTCTTATTCATGGTGAGGTATGATTATATATATATATATATATATATATATATATATATATATATATATATATATATATATATATATATATATATATATATATATATATATATATATATGCTTGTATGTTATATGTATTTATATTGTGTATGTGTTTATATATACGTATATGTATGTGTGTTGTTATAAATATGTTACTATGTATGTGTATATTAATATGTAGATATTATGTACATATATATGTATGTGTGTATGTATATTTATTAATAGTAATTATATGCATATATTTAGTATATATATTATTATGTGTTATATATATATTAGGTATATATTAGGTGTGTATATATATATATATATATATTAGAGATAGAGGAAAGCAGAAGCTATAGCGACAGCGACAGTGTCGCCAAACAGCAGCGGCAGCAATAGCAAACAGCAGCTGTAGCAGCTTTGGCGACAGCAGGAATTGTAACAGCAGCAACACAGGCAACAACAGTAAGGGCATCAGCGACAGCAGCAACTCAGCATCAGCGACTACAGTAGGAATCTGTCACTATAATAGTAGTATCAGCGGTCGTATCAGAGGCTATAGCGACAGCAGCAGAAGTTCGTCGCTAAAAACAGCAGAGTATCGGCAGTATCAGTAGCTTCAACGACGGCAGACAAGGGCTTTTTGTGACAGTTTGGCAGTTTTTATATATATTAGATATATATATATTAATTACCATATATATATATATATATATATATGGTAATTAATATATATATATATATATGTAAATATGTTCCTAATTGCTATTAGTATTTTAATATATTATATGTATAATAATTAGTGTAGCATATATTATAAATACGGGTAGTTAGTATAAGCAAGGTATTGGGTATTACCTTGAGATACCAAGGTAAGTACCAAGGTAATTGGGGATACCCAAGGTATTGGGTTTGGGTATCAAATTTATGGTTTAGTGTTGTGATACCAAGTTGGTTCAAAACCAAGGTATCTATTTAATGTTTGTAATTAGAATTTTATATAATTAATATTGTTTGATATATATATGTGATGATTTACCTATTGATTTATGTATCCAGAGATACGGTATCCTAGTATCCTAAGATATAGTTTTGTGACCTAGACTTTAGTATTTGAACCCAATATCTTTGTATTAGACTTATGCAACCTAGAAATAGGTAGTTGACCATAGTTTGACCATAGTTGACCATAGTTTGACTATAGTTGACCGAGTTTGACTTTTGACTTAGAATTGACTGTTGACCTAGAAGTTGACTAGTTTAACTTATTTTCTTTCCAGAACCTTATATTGATGTTGTATTTCATATCTAGGTCTTCGAGGCACCGTATCAGACATCTGTGAGACTGTTCATTGGACTTCAGGCGAGTATATTCTCTGATAGCTTCTCATTTATGATATCCTCTATGTTCATTGTATCTAGTGTAGATATCCATGTTCTCTTGACACTATAGTTACACGGATTGGTATATCCGGATCTCGTCATGAGATGTTATTCCTTGGTATATGGTATATCTTATTGTAAAACCCCCTTCCTAGAAAATCGTATATACCCTTTATTTATTAATTATTAATTAAATTGTAGTAATTAGAGCTAAATAGGAGAAATAGATTTTTAATAATTTTTATGGTAGGTGTTCGGGCACTTAGAGGACTTGTGGGACCGTCAGGAATTTTTCAGAATTTATTCCATGTAGGAGACCCCTTGAGCAGTTGCTAGCCTAACGATGTGCAATACCCTATCCTATAAATTTTCTTATGAGTATATATATATATATATATATATATATATATATATATATATATATATATATATATATATATATATACAAATATATATGTATATATATTTTAAAGAAAGAAAGAAAAAGTAAAAAGAATTTAATCATAAGTATAATAATAATAAAAAGTTTACTAATGTAATGATAATGATAATATAATAATCATAGTATAATAATAACTCTTATAGAAACTTGCAGCAAACTTAGCATTCCTATTAACTCTTCAGCAACGTGGCTTTGCTTTTCTCTTCAGCAACGTGGCTTTGCTTTTCCTTTCAGCGGCTTCACCTTGGCCAATACACGGATCCGAACCCGCCTCCAACTCCCTCTCTCTCTCTCCTTAATATATATATATATATATATTATATATATGATTAGCTCTCCAAAACCCTAACCTAAAACTCCAGACTTCCCCTTCCCATCTAGAGCCATCACCGCAGCCAGAGAAGCCTCCCCAAGCCATCCAACCATCCCGTCGACGCCGACATCGCGAACTGCAGTTTCCCACTCGAGGCACCTTCGCTCCGGCGTGATTTTCCGTTGACTCGCTCGACCAAACGCTGTTCCATTTTCATAGGTATGATCTTCCCTTAACCCTCTCCAATATTTGTTTTATAGTCAACCTCGGAAAACGTGTGTCCCTAGGTGAAAAATAGCGCCCAAGTCAGCGCGAGCAGACAGAATTCTGCAATCGCAGAAACTTGCGATGACCACCCATATTGCCGAGTTCGTATCTCCCACCACAGAGATCCAAATTTGGTGATTCTTTTTGATACCTGTAGATTACATGACCTAGTTTATTTTCTGTATAATAACTTTGTGCTATTAGTTGCTGTGGACAAAATTGTAATCGTCACAAAACTGTGCGCACCCACTTTTTCCGGTTTTCTAAAAGTTGGAGATCGGAGCGCGCTCCGCCAAACGGGACCGCCCCGCCTTGTGCCAAGTATACCGAATGGTGCATGCAGCATAATCAGACACGTGAAAATTCGTGGAGACTGATTTGGACGCGTGTGCGCGCCGGAATCAGGCCGTATCCGCGAACACATTCCGTGTCGCCACTTTTGTGGAACTCGCGAGTATTTTGTGCACGCTTGTCAGATTGCGACAAAACTTGCGCCACTGGACTCGTGGTAATACGCTGGTCCTGTGACCCAATTTTCACGCCTTTCTGAGAAGGTTGACCAGATCGCCAATTGGCGGGCCCCACAGTTGACTTTTTGGACCAAATTATGTTCGGCTCATCGGAATCCAAATTTGGACATACCATTGGGATCGTATTGACATTTAGAGTTGTTTGACCCATAGTTTGTCCCATTTAGAGACTGTTACCCTCGACACGCTTTTCGGTGCAAAGTGGGCCCATCTATGGAACCCGCTTTGGCCCGGAATTGACCTTTTTGCTCCTGTGTCCAAATTGGACGTAAGGACAGGCATTTCCAGCTATTTGACATCTTTTGAGACTGTTGGTGATATTTATTACAGCTTTCGGAGTAGTACCTACCGGATCCACCGATACCAGGACGACAGTTGATATTCAAACATCAGGCAAGTGTACCTTGCCAAACTCTGCAGCTTAGTTATCTATTTTCCTTGCTTTATATATATTGCTGTGCATGCTCAACCTAGGACCGTGTGATGTACTTAGCGTCCGATTATCAGTCGGGTGTCGATACTGTACGCAGTGTTGGGTACGGTCATCTAGAGCTGGACATCCGTGACACTTTATATTCTCGTACTTGTCTTATCAAGTACCATATGACCTAGGACACTTGACACTATTCATGAGACAGGATTTTTCCGAGATATTCGTGGTGATTCTGTATAGGATACAGGACTTGACATAGATTTTATATTCTATATACATTATGACTTGTTGCATTTAGCTATGATCGCGCTTGATATGGACATGAGACGTTATGGACATGATATGCGTGGTTACATTGGGTGGGGAGAGACACACAGGCTACAGGCTGATTATATATATATAAAACATAGTAAACACATAGTTATTGCTGCTACCGGCTCCCAAACACAGAGCTTGTAGTGGTCCCAGCCTGAGTATTCGTGCTGCTCTCACTTGCATTTCACTTAGATGGTTACATATTTACCCCATTATTTTATTTAGTTATTTATTTGCTGCACTGCTTATTTATTTATTGGCATGAGCTTTCTTGTACCTTGCTATGTCCCCTGAGGACCTGGATCCGGATTTTGTCCCCAGATTTTGCAGACGAGGTTTATCCCGAGGTTTACGGGACCGGAGCAGGAGCTGATCCAGGAGCTGTACCACCATCCGAGGACGAGGTCTTGGTTGAAGACTTCTCTTGAGCATCTATGTTCCATGCTCAGCTTTTATTATTTATTTCAGTCTTTTATATTCTGGTCTGTTGAACCATTGTACTAGACATTTATCGAGTTGTTCCCCGAAGTACTTGTTGAGACTAGATGATGATTTTCATTCCTTATTTATTATGTGGATCATATTTTTATCTTGTGTGGATGAGATTAGTGGTGCCATGATTGTCGTAGACTTGTTTTACAGCTTAAGTATGCCCTGATGGATCCATTATATTGGGTTGGTCCATCGGTGCGTACTGCTGGCCATTGCCACGCGTCCGGTCCTACGGTATTTTGGGACTGGGGCGTGACACTTATGCAAGTATTGTATTATTGATTATCTTATACATGTACAGGCACTGATTCTCGGGAAGAGTCGCTATCTTCTTGGGGAATCTTGTGCCATAGCATACCGTGGTTGGATCTATTATACCAGTCGAGGGTGGAGAGTACTTTAGTGTTGATATGTGATCATACCCTTATTATATCAAGTATTGTTATTGAATAGTGTTAATCATACACCGCACGTATGATTAGCCAGGCCATATATATTGTATCATGTTCCCAAGCCGATCACATGTTAAAGCTAGTACTCACGCACTTAGTCATTAGTATTCTTGTTCATTGACATATCGTTCATTATTGTATTCTTTCCAGTATTTCCTTATTGTATATCTCTCGTATCTATTGTGCATCTTGTATATTCACATCTATTTACTGTTATATAGTTTTTATCATTGATTAGAACTACTGTTAGAGATGTACTCTGCTCCTATCCTGACTGGATATATTTTTTCCAGATGATATTGAGGAGTGGTACCCTATACATTATGGACCCCAGGATATTGTGGGTTTAGAGTCAGAGACCTTGGCTCAGGAAGGACTTATCCCGACTGAGACAGATGACCCGGGATTAGTACCTTCTTAGTATTTCTTGTACTGGATTTGTCTTCAGCTTATTTGTTAGCATTTTTCAGACTCATTGATGTATTATTTTAGACTCATGAGTTATATGTGACTATTTCGATTCTTTATCATATTCGTGCTCATTTCTATCTTAGATCTGTGATTGAGTATATTGTTATTGTTGGTGGCTCATTATATTGTTTGATAGATTACCCAGACAGCGTTCTACCGCCGATTCTGCGGCGTAGGCTGGGCGTTGTTTTTGACTTGGATCCTTACATCGGGTGCGGATCGTGACATCATGTGCCACTACTAGTCCATTCTTGTGTTCCCATATGCCAATAATGCCATCCCATGTGCCAGTAGTGCCATGCGCACTACTTTTCCAGTGTAGCCATGTGCTAGCAGTGACATGCGCCACTACTATCTCAGTAAGCTCCATGCGCCGGGCGGACATATTCTCCAGGTGCAATCAAAATTGTTATCATACTTGTAACGATTATTATGGGCATCAACAATCCCAGATCTCGAATGGCCACATGGTTGCCTATTACAACATGCGCTACTACCTGGCAGGATGAGATGTGCGCGTGCATGGGCATAAGACTTCCTCAAAACTATAAATAGTGGGTATCTCCCACACATGAAAGAGGACGACCATAGAGAGAGGAGAAGAGAAGAAAATATAAGCGCCGCAAGGGACACTCTTTGCGTCGTATACTTTACCTCCCCGAAGCCTCGTCAACCTCCTTGGTCCCGGATCGTCAACGGAGTAAACTTATCACTGCAGTGCTCGATCTCCACCGTCACAATTGTCCAGATCCTTATATTTTTATTGTACTTAGACTCTAGGCATTAGAGATTCCAAGTCTGTGAACATTGATTTGGCGATGTCGACAGACTTGGAAGCAGGAGTTATTGCTGGTTGGGTCATATCCGAGACGAGGTCTGGGTGAACCCACATGACTTTGCCTCTTGGAGTAGTGAGGGAAACTAACCCGTCTGCTTGGGCTGGAGGGACGTTAACGACTTTTATTGTTGTCCTGGGTAAAGGGACGACACCGTCTTGGGCCTCTCTTATCGGGAAGGTGCCGACTTGGAGGGACACCATGTTTGCAGTGACTATCTTGTCTTCAAAGTCTAAAGTGAGAGATTTGGAGTCGATTAACCGTTGTATGTACCTTTTTAATATGTAATAATCTCGCGTGGAGTGATGGACATATCGATGGTAGTGGTAATAATTGGGATTATCAACATTGTCTGCTTCATCGGGGCGCTTGACGTATGGTAGCCAGAGCTTGTTTCCCTTCATCAATACTTCAAAGATTTTTATGACATCGTCGTCGTCAAAGGAATAATTCTCCTTCCGCTTCGATGGCTCCATTGTCCCTGTGGCGGGCGAGGTCAGACTTTTGGACACATTGACCGTTAGGGCTAGCTTTCCTTTACTGTCACGATTGTTGCTGGTGGTGAAAGGACACTTTACTTTGTCCTCAATGATGGGGGCTTAGAATCCCAATAATCGGACATCTTTCATGCTCTTTTCTGTAGTAGTGGCACTTATGATAAATGTCGTCCAGATACTGAATGGGCTAAATGCCGTCCAGAGCCTCCCTGGTGGTAAGAGGTACTTTCGACACGTGTCCATCAGCATAGATTCGGGGATATTGGGAGGAAACTTCGATACCGCCTGTCAAAAATATTCAATGTATTCTCGTGTCGGTTCTCTATCCCTTTGGGTGATGTCCATTAGGGAGGACATAGTAATATCCATTCCTCCCTCATAGAACCAAGCGTGGAAGATGAAATTCAGGTCCTCGAAGGACAAAATACATTTATCTGGGAGACTATAGAACCACTTGAAAGTGACTCTGAATAGTGCTCCGACGAACAAGTTGGTGAGTAAGGTATCATCCAGAGATAAATGGCCAATTATGGAATGGAAGTATCTCATGTATTGACGGGGGGATGTCTTCCTGTCAAATGGAGTCAGATAGAGTGGCTTATATTGGGAGGGTATACCACATTATCCGATTCGGGAGGATAGGGTTGTCGGATCCCGAACTTCTAGACCATGTCTTGATTATCTCGAGTATCAATATGGGCACGCAAGTCCAAAAGAGTCTTCTGTATATCGTTTGGAAGAAGAGCGGTAGATGATCGAGGTACAGTCTGGCTGCTTGCGACATGAGAAGCCGGATCAGGCATGTAGAATTTTTTGTTGGTCCCCTGGTCCAGGTTTGTTCGCCCCGGGGTCCGTAGCTGTGTCAGGACTAAGTTTTCTTTGAGTTTCAACACTGTGTGAGTCAAAGTCTGCATTGAGGTGCTCAGCATCTGCATCATGGCTTCGAGTACCTCAAGGCGTTGCTGGTTATTGGACCATGTGCCATGCTCATCTCCTTCTATGTACACTGGCATTACATGGAAAGGGGTGGATGCCTCACTTTTTGTCTCGGATGTCTGAGTTTTATTGTCCTTAGGTAGAATGTGCATTGTTGTATCATTTTTACAATTCACAGGATTGCTACCCTCAGTCTCAATTATGGGCTCAACCTGGAAAGTACGGCTACCCCCTATTAAGCTGTCACCCGTTCGCAGAGATTCACTTTTCTATCGGAAGGATTGATTGACGTAGAACACTGGGGGATTTTTACCTCTAAATTCAATTACAACCTGAGTTGGGAGGGCATGGCTAGCACCAATTCTTGTCTTCTAGCGCGTGCCCTGAAATACCCCCAATATAAGTGCATATTTTCTACCCGTTGATGGCTTTGTGATGCGCTGACCGGAACCCTTTGGTTAGGTGAGCTTTTCTTCAAGATTTTCTTCATAGGGGGATACCTCCATGTTGAGCAACATGAAGCTATGGGCAGTTCCTCCTCGTCGTGCAACTGTTTCCTGAAATGTCGTCGGGTCAGTGTCGTGGGTTACAATCGCTAGAATTTTGACTATCTGGTTGGAGGAACCGGTGCTCTAGTACATCAATAGTTGATGATGACGTTGGCACAAGTGTGTCTACGAGGGGACAAGTCATGTGCAAGGGTTGCTTATCTCGTCTTACAGTTGTGGCTAATCACGTTGCATAAATCAGACGATGGAAGATTCACTTTCACACCCATTTTATGTGCTTGGACAACCCTTGCGCATGAAGGTAAAAGTGGAAGGTTTGCTCCCTGACCCAATTCTTTCGTAGAAACTGCAACTGGATCATTAGTGGAAGGCTTGATATGAGACGGACCCATTTCATGCTCGCAGCCAATCTGGGCGCATGGGTCGGTCCTCACAGTGTTTGCTCCCCGACTTGGCTTAAGTGCAACTACGTTATCCAAGTGGGTTTGGGAAGGCTTTATGGGTCGACCACCCACTTCATGTGCATGAGTTCCTGGGTCAGTCTTATATAGTCTCTCATCAGCAGCACGTGTGACAACCAGCGGCACATGCTTTTGGAGAGCTGGTTGCGCTGCCCCTCGAGCACGCATGGCTAGGGTTGGTTTTAGTTTCCTTGAAACAACGCTCTTAGGTGCATAGTATAGGGAATTCGGGTCAGGACCATATGAGTCCTTGTTGAAGCGAGCTTTGCTTGTAGAGGACTTTGTGCACCTATGTTCTGGCACGACGTATCTTCTCTTGTGTAGGTCACATTGTGGGCACATCACTTGAGGCTAAACACCGTTCTCCTCAAGAGAGGCTTCGGATATGGTGAAGGGATGCACGCCAACCTCATGCACGTTTGTGACAGAGGTTGGCCATGCTTCTGGGACAGGTTTCGGATTCGAAGCAGTCGTTTTGACGACCCAAATCTTGCGAGTCTTGCGAGGTCATACGAACCTCCTTGAAGAACTCGTTATGTCAACGGTATATACGTCAACCTCATATGCATATGTGGCGAGGGCTGGTAATACAACGAGCATCGACCTCGGGTGAGGCGTTGTGGCCTTGGCGACCCGAGTCTCGCGAGCCTTGCGAGGTCGTACGGGCCTCATAGGAGAGCTCGGCTTGTCCAACATATCTTTGAATGCCCGTTGGTCGAAGAGAACGACCAACATCGTATGAGTCAAACCCAACTTGGTCACGTCGGATTGCGTCACTAGCTTCTCGTTGAAGGAGGATCTTTTCTCCAGCAGAGTCGTCATTTTTGTCGACATTCCTAAATCAACGCTCGGGATAAAGTTGAACGAACTTTTTATTGATTGGGAATAGACAAAATAGTACAAAAGAATCTGTAATGCGTAGAGCCTAAGTACAATAAAAATAAGAATCTGGGCAAGTGTGACGGTGGAGATCGAGCACTACAACTGCTCCTTTACTTCGTTGATAATCTGGCACAAAGGAGGGTGACGAAGCTTCAGGGAGCTGGATTATATGACTCAACAGGTGACCCTTGCTTCTGTCTTCTTCTCCTCTCTCTTCTCTCTACGTGGGAAACACCCATTATTTATATCATTGAGAAGGCATGCACGCGCGCATCTCATGCTATCGTATAGTGGCGCATGTTGCAATAGGCTGCCACGTGGTAATTCGAGATTTGGGGTTGTTGATGCCCATAATACTCGTGACACGTATCATATGAAGATTTTGATTGCACCTTGGGAATACGTTCGTCCGGCGCATGGAGATCAATGGGATAGTAGTGGCACATGGCACTGCGGGCACATGGTAATACTGGAGTAGTAGTGACGCATGACACTGCTGGCACATGGGAACACTGGAGTAGTAGTGTCGTATGGCACTGCTGGCACATGGGAACCCTACTTATGTTGTGGATGACGCATAGCTCTGGATTACTTTGGCGCATGGGTCTTGATCACTATGGCACAAGGATTTTGATTACTGTTGGCGCATGGATAAAGATTTTTTATGCTTCTACAGACCCCGACGCAGCCGAGCCTCCCTGAGCCGCCATGAGTCGACTGAACAGAGGTGGACCCTATTCCAACGTGCAGCAATTGAGGTAACCCCCTTCGTCATTTCTTTTCTCTATGTTTACTCAACCAAAATTTGCTACGTTAACTTCTATATAAAGCCTACATAAACTAGTTCATGATCCTATAACCATAAAAAATTAACTCTGCTAGAATCAACGGGAAAAAGTCTATGAATATCTCAAAAATATCAATGTATATGATGATATAAGATGACAGTTTTCTTAAATTAAAATCTTGATTTGGAAGGCAATTAATTACCAAGATAATGGGTGTTTTTGGAAACTAATTCAACAGAATTGTAAATAACTTGAACATCTTCACAATGACATAATTTTTGTACATATTTGATTATTAATTCTATATTAAAATCCTTGTTAAAAATCATGAAAAAAAATTTTCTAAAATATTTAAAAAAAACCCCATACGGAGTTGGTCTCGATAAACTGGACCACCTCGTCGTGTACCGATTACGCCGAAAGCCGCGTACGGTATTTCCCAACGTGGAAGATTTGGCAAAATTTGAATTGGTCGCGTGTGAGCGACGAATTTGACCTGCATCCGTCGAAAGTTTTCGTATCGATACTTTTATAAAATATCCAATTACTTTGTACATGCTCATCGGATCACAATGAAACTTGCGCCATGCAGCGTTTGACTTGTCCTGTGACCCGACTTTTGTTTGTCCTGAGACAGTCGACAAATTACCGTTTTGCAGGCCCCACGATTTTACTTGACGACCGATTTTGTGATCGGCTCACCGAAATCCAAAACTGGACATACCGTTGAGTTCGTTTTGTCGTTTAAAATTTTTTGACCTATAATTTGTCCTATTTAGAGACATTTATCTTTGACATATTTTTCGATACAAAGTGGACCACATGTTGACCCCGTTTTGATCAAAATGATCGTTTTTGTCCCCGTATCCAAATTGGATGAATGGGTAGTATTTTCTGACTATCTCGCTTATTTCGAAAATATTGGTGATGTTAATTTCAGCGTCCAGAGATATTTGTTTTGACTCCATATTCTCTGGTTTGTTGTATGAGCCTTCTGGCTCGCCTCTACACCAAATCTCCACCAGGAAAGTATACCTTACCATGATTAATGTTTATTTATATTTTCTACAACATGTTACATTTATGTTACTTATTTACTTAGTTATTTTCTATAAAACTGTGCGTCCAAGATAGACTTGAGTGCAATGGCGGATTGCGTAGTCTTTATTTTGTTTATTATGCATATTGACCTAGAGTTATGTGACCCCCCTATATTTGTGAGGTGTCCTCATATCTTGTCACCCTCACATTTTTATTTGAGGGTAGTTTGGTAATTGACATGGGTATTTTAATTTTAGGATGTATTGTATTTAAATATTGTGCATGTGTATTAATTAATTGTTGTATTATTTATTAATTTTTAGTTGTAGTATTTATTATTATAATTGTGTAGTGGACCTAACCTATTTTATTAGATGCATGAACTAATATTTCATATGAGTTTAGATTGAGCCCATGAATTAGGCCCATGGATTAGGAGGATGGGTTAATTAGTAAAACCATTAGAATAGAATATTCTCTCCCTAATTAATTCTTCATGAGAGGCCCCAAGGGGTGTTTTGGATATTTTATATTACTTGGGAGAGGGGTTTATGACCAGCCATTAGAGGAGGAGAGAGAGTGTCTCTCATTTCACTTGTTCATTCCATTTAGAACTATATTTTCCCCCCTTTCCAATTTCTTCTTTCCCTCACCATTCCTCACCAAATTTCCACCCAAATTCCTTTCCTATTCATAAATTAAGGCTACTACAACAAGGATCTACAAGAAGGAAGCAAGGATCTAGAAGGAGGAGGCCAAGATCTAGAAAGAGGAGCTATTTTTTATTGGGAATCCATCTTCCAATAGGTACATTTCAGTTTTCCCCCTTCTAATAGGCTCTAAATCTGATATTTAACTATGAGAAACCAACCCACATGCATAGGCTACCCATAGAAATTGGTTTTAGGTTCATCGGAGACCTACGGTGGAAGTTATGTGCATTTTGGTACCAATTTTGGAGAAATTCTGAGATTGACACATGTGGTATTTGTCATTTAGTCTAATAGATCAATATGACCTATGATTGCTTGTTTGTGACTAGTTTTGTGTCCACAATTGAATACGTGTAGGCCGTATCTCATCAATTTGATGAAACAGGTTAATTTTGGGAGTTTTTCTCCGACATGGGGCCTTGTGCATATCACATTGTGACACGGACATATAGTTAATCTAATTAATATACATATTGTTCATATTTAGTGTATTAGACTTGCTCGTGTCCTCCGGGATGTGTTTGGTTGTGTGTTGGAGCCGTATCGCAAATGTATCATAGAGTGAGTGTGATACGGGTGCAGTGCACTCCATGTGTTTGGCTTTTTGCCCACATTCACATGTGTATTTATATATCTATATGCTATTTATGTAATATATATATATGTATATAATAGTATATATAGTAAGTGTATATGTGTGTGTCTATATGTGTGTATATAATAGAGTTTATAGTTATATATATGTATATATATATATATATATATATATATATATATATATATATATATACTTGTATATATTCATGTATGTGTTTGATTATATGTGTGTGAGTATATATATATATATATATATATGTGTGTGTGTGTGTGTGTGTGTGTGTGTGTGTGTGTGTGTGTTGATATATATATAGAGATATGCATAGAGTGAGGAGTATATATATATATATATAGATGTATAGCTATTGTTATACATATACTAGAGAGGTATGTATATAGGTATGTGAGTGTATGAGTTATATATGTGTATGTGTTTGTGAGTTGTGTAGCTTAGTGTGCTATGTGTTGTGTCTGTGTTGGAAGTGAGAGCACAGTGTCAACTGAGCTATCGATTGGCAGTGACTAAAGAGAGGAGCATCAGTACTCAGCAAGCAGAGGAGCTAGCAGTAGCAGCCATGTAATACACAGAGTAGAGCCACAACACAGCAACTGGTTCAGCACAGTTCAGCAAGAGAGGAGAAGTGCCTGTGCGGTCCCCCACAGCAACTGGTTCAGCACAGTTCAACAAGAGAGGAGAAGTGCCTGTGCAGTCCCCTACAGCAACTGGTTCAGCATAGTTCAGCAAGAGAGGAGAAGTGCCTGTGCAGTCCCCTACATCAACTGGTTCAGCACAGTTCAGCAAAGGGGAGGAGGCAGCAAGCCACTGCACAGCAGGTGCAGCAGCAGTCCCTGCAGTCTCGAGTGCAATATCAGTTCAAGCTCTGAAATCCCTTGCAATAGTGGGAACATGCCCAGCAGCACAAGTAGCATTCAACAGCCTTGAGGCAATTCTCGGGGAGAGCACAGTGCTGCACTGTGCACGAAAAGAGACTCGGGCAAGTGTGCAGCAAATGTTGAAGAATGTGCAGCCTTCACAGTGCATAACTAAGGTGCTCAGTGGAGCAGTTTTAGCATGGAGGAGGCTTGGGCTTGCACAGGAATGGTAGGAGTATCTGCACAGTATTATTTTTACTGTGCAGTACCTATGTCTTCACTGTTAATGTTTCAGTGAGTTTCGGTTCAGTTGGGTTGGGTATTTTGGTTCAGTTATGTTATGGGTATCAGTGTCAGTAGAGATTTCAGTTTATTGAGTATTCAAGGTATTAGAAGATGGTTAGTTAGTATTTAAGGTATTGGTTTAATTAGTTTAGTTGATGTATTGGTGATATATGTTAGTAGTAGATATATTAATACAGTTAATCTAGTATATATATGCTAATAGGTAATGTATGTTAATAGTTAGCTTTATTAGCTATATGTAAATATGTAGGTATTATATTATGGATAGTTCTATAATTATTTTGATATCTATTTAAGATTTTGGTATGTGTTTAGGATATAGTGTATTAGGGGTTATATGTTTATTAGCTAGTATGTTAGAGTTTTGGATTACCTCGGGATACCAAGGTAATACCAAGGTATTGGGTCGATACCCAAGGTATTGGGCTTGGGTATCGAGATAGGTGTGATACGCATTGGTGCAAGGCCAGGGTATCCTATTTCATTTGTATTGTTATAGTGTTATGACTATTGACTTGTATATATATCTGAAAGACTACTTTCATATAATTAAACTTGCGTATCTTAGGATACGACTTTTTGAGTGTCTTGTAGTGTCATAACTTAGCTAGTATAGCTTAGTTTTATAATGTATCGACTTAGTGACCTATTGTTAGACTCTCTCAACCCAGATTTTATTGGTGTGACCAAGAAATGGCTTATTGAACTAGAATTGCATCAACTTAACTGATTTTCATGCTTGAACCTTGTAGTGATGCAACATACCATATATAGGTCTGTGTGACACCAGCTTGGGCATCGAAAGACACACCTTGCTCAGGACTTCAGACGAGTACATTTTTCTGATAGTTTTTAATTCATAATATTGTATATATGCATGTTCTAAAATTGTATACTTGATTCCGACACAGTAATTTCACGGATTGGTACTACATGGATCCCGTTACAAGATGTTATCCCCTACCGTGTTCAGCGGATACTCGTGTACATGTATCTCATCGTGTATATTGGGTATTGATTATATTTCGTGTTCATATACTGCTCGTATTCAGTGTGCTAGCTTATTCGTGTACACCCACCGCTCGTGTTCGATGGTTATGATATTCGTGTACACCCATTGTTCGTGTTCAGTGGTTATATTTCGTGTTCGTAGCGTGTCATGATTGGATCCATCGGTATTAGTTGGGGGTGGGAGAATAGGAGTTGATTATGTGATCAAAGCCCCATTATTACATCGTGTATATTTTGGTTACATACCTTACTTGCAATCGTCTTACCTGATCATGTTCACCCAAACTGATCACATAATGAACTTGTATTCTGAGGCACATTAGTTTAGATTGCAGTTACTTCATCATATTGTAGATATTCGTATGGTTGATCTATATTCTTGTACATTACCTTTATATCTATTATTCATTCATTCATATGTTAGTGATCTTGTATTTCACTTCTATTATCTGTTTTATATGCTCGATTATGTTATTGAAACTATTTTCATAGGTATGTACTTTGCTCCAATCATGACTGTATATATTTTTTCTAGATGATTGACTTATAGAGTAGTGTCCCACATTCTACGGACCACATGACGGTGTATCTTTAGAGGATCCTTTGGTAGACCAGGAGGACTTAGTTGCAGAGCCCGATGAGGTCTAGTTCATTTGTGTTGGACTTGTATTAGATTCTATTGTTGAGATTCTTTGGGTTGTATAATATTTCAGATTGTGGATTATATCTTATTCTTTCCTTCGTTATTCCATTCGTGCTTATTCTTTCTTAGTTTGCTTTGTGATTGAGTTTAGTTATTGTGAGATACCATATTGTTCCTCCGTTTGGAGTTGAGGTGATTGATCGGTACCATATTATATTGTCGAGATGTTAGATAGTTAGAAATGACCCAGACAGCGTTCTACCGTCGTTTCTGCGGCGTAGGCTGGACGTACCCACGTACTCGTGCCCGAATATCCGGGTGCGGGTCGTGACACATCTCTATGACCATGGCACGTACTTTGTACATACACAGATGTGTGATACGCTTGAGTGGACACGGACCATCGTATTCGGGTCGCTCCCGATACGTAAGGGACGTGTGTTAACCTAGTCATATTTATTATTTAGGATTATTCTTTGGACTTTGTGGTGAGGAACTGGACGTGTCATGGATACGATCTGGACAGTCGTTTGGGTGGGGAGGATATACACGAGTCGTTTGGGTTACTTTGCACTTTTTGTGACCGTACGCTCCGATGGAGATGCGGGGTGACGACCATGGTATTTATATGAGAATAAATGGCCTCTGGTGTCCAGGGGATGCTTTGCGGTCTGTATATATGATTGGATAGATTATGTACATTTAGACCTCTAGTCTCGGAGTAGTCTATGTCGATTCTATTTTTCAGCCAGACAATGCATTCGTGCAAAAGTTATCCTTAAGTGCATTCACGTTGGTTGGTTATTTTACCCAGTACATATGTTTATATTCAGTTTATGATTGGCATACTTTTATTGTATCTTGTTAAGTTCCTTTTAAGGACATGGATCCGAATTTCTCTCTAGGTGTAGATGATCAGGACTATCCACAGGATTACAGACCGGGACCTGATTCTTCATTTTCTATCGAGGAGGTCTTACCTTCTGAGCATCTCTGATTATCTCTTAGTGATGGATCTTTTAGTTGATACATTTCTTATCTTGAAATTGCTATATTTTTAGTTGGAGGTCAGACTCTATTATTATTTTAGTTTTGATATAGTCGTTTGATAGTGGATTTGTCTCCACCCGACTATCATTTTGGATTATTCAGACTTGATCATTTTGATCTATTTGATTTAGTTTATTTCTTTATTTGTTGACTTGATCTATTTTGATATATTTTTAGTTGCATGTGACTTATGATATTTCTATACCACTTGTGAGCTTTAGTTCATATTATAGCGTACGATTGTATTTGAAGGTTCCATATATTAGAGTAACCTTCGTATACATACCGGCTGGCATTCTTACGTATTCATAGTCCTACGTATTTTGGGACTAGGCGTGACATCCTCCTTGACTTACACTTATAATTTATTTAAAAATTATCCTTATCATACCCTTAATCTTATTTTCATCCTCATGCACACATTTTAAACTGTCAAATAACTTATTCATAGCTATCATATTCCATTTATTTTCCTACAACCATTCAAAAATATTCTTTAGTCTCTTCACCATCAATACTTTCCATGTTAACCCTCTCCATTAATTTTATAGGTTCACCACCATATTAAACTATTAAGAATTCAAGAAGCCTACCATTTATAAATCTTCTAATTATGCATCCATTTGCTACTTACTATTTTTTTCGATCATCATTACCTTCAATGATAACAACTAAGCAACAACTGATATGAAACATTCCATCTCCACCCTTCTTTATTCTACAACCACCATTTGAATTCATTATAAACTTAGTTACATGCCAAATCATTTCTCTCCATAATTATTACTATTTAATACATGATAAACCCCACCCTCATTTCCATATAACCACATAACAATTTTATTTATGTACCATATTAAATTTGCATTAATTACTTGAAATTTGACCGAATATTCATAACTAACACACACACACACACACACACACACACACACACATATATATATATATATATATATATATATATATATATATATATATATATATATAAAGATGTTATGAATATTGGGTCATATTTCGAGTTATATACACATCTTGTCCCAAAAGGAATATTTATATATATGAGAACACTTATTTATATATTACTTTTAAAGAGTTATACAAGATATATACAATAGGATTTTCAAGACTATAAACTATAAAAGTAATTATTTTCCAGAGTAAACTCTTACAAGGAACTTATATAGTGTATGTATAAATAAGGCACATTTCTTTTCCTAATAAACCTAATAAGGACTTGCTTGGATACATGTATGAAATAGTGATACTTGGTTGTTTGTTCGGCTCTGGTAGATTGTTTTGCGGGCTATAGCATCAGTAGTTTGGGACTAGGATGATCAGACTTTGGGCTTGCAGTCTTAGCAGCAGTGGACAAATACCCCAGGCAAGTATACCTTGTTATTTTATTATTGTATTTCATATTTATGCTTATGATTTAGTTTATGTTACATGATCATGATTACTTGTATATATGTAAATTGTGCATCCAAGTTAGACTTGGGTGCAACCGACGGTGTTCGTCGAGTTACTGGATTCATGTTGCTTTATACATATCGACTTAGTTGCTAGCAGAGTACCATATTCTTGTGGGATATTCTCATATATCCATAACCTTGATACACACCAGACACGATATGATATTCATGATAGGACACAAATTATGGTATCTGACTGATCACCGATACATATAGGACGTGTGATGGTTAGAAACATAACTACTATGATTAAGGTAGAAGCAGTTACAAAACTGGACATATTATGTATATGACTTGGTCAATGTGGGATTATGGGGGACCACTATGCATATGGGATAGCCACACTGGTATACCATAATTTCCAGGAGGAACTATGGGATTTTATGAGTTATGCATATGCCCTCTGACGTTCTTGGATCGTTACGGACGGATACAGATGATTGTTGACAGTATATGTACACTACTAGCCTTGAGCTACGTGAACTTATCGAGTTAGCCTGAATCTCACTCATGTGTACAAAAGTTGTTCTCTAAATTGAACATTTAGTATATTAGAATCACCCATGCATCATTATGAGTTATTTCAGTTTACATAGCTTGTATATTTTGTATCTTGCTATGTCCCCTGAGGACCTTGTTTTATGCCAGATTTGAAGTATCGATTATCATTGAGTCCTTCTGGAGCTGTTGATAAGTATTATCTCGATATGCATGTATTGTGACTAGGTACTTGTATCATATCTTTCGTACTTTCTTATTGCTTATTTATCTACTGTTATAGCCTAGAATTGTTATACTCATATTGTTCATTTCGAGTCTATTCGGACAAGTGTTGTATGGAGTGCACACCAGGATACATATTGTTTATTCTTATATTTGTTTTCTTATGGATTGAGTGATAGATAATAGGTCGAATCGGTCTCGGTGCCCCGGACCCTGTTCGAGGAAACCCAAGCCTTATGCACAAGTTGTCTATGACCATGCAAGTGCAAGAACAATTTAACTATAAAACATATACATGGTACAAAAACTAAAATAAAGCAATATAAATATCTACTTGTACATCAGATCATACATGCAATTATGTATTGTTCCGATTGGTGACTTATTGGTCCCAAACAATTTCGACTATTCCTCATATCACAACACAACACTTATGTGGTATCGTACTACATCCACACCGCTTCCCAATTGAGGAATTTATACCTTGGCGACTCAACGGTCTAAAACATTTCTCAATAATTCCATTACTTTCAACAGTACAACCTTTCACATATCTATAAAAACAAAACAATATTTCATGTTTCTACATATCAAGACAACATCAATAATATAACTCACTTTTATCTTGGCTCTTTTACTTAGCATAAACAATCTTATAGAATATAGAAACAAATACTAATAAAATTTTTTTTTAATTTAAGTGTGAAGGTAAAAGAAAGCAGAATTAAAATCATCCACCATTTGACAAATTGTATTTTGTTCCAATCATAAAGACTCTGAATGTCCTCTGCATGAATCCAAGTTGAACTAGACCATTCAAGCCAACAAACTAGCACAATACACCACATGAAGCAAGACACTACAAATCGGTCCAAAAATACTACTCGCAATTCAATAGTACCTCAACCATTTGCATAACGCTTTCTTGTGAAAGCTCCAAATACATCATCACTGCAAACACTCATCGAGGGTCTAATGTGTCATCCTCGTACAACAGTTCACAACAGTTATAAATCCAACATTTCAAGAAATAACAATATACAAGATTTCTTTTACATTTATCTCTTTATTAAGGTATTATCGATTTCATTACATAGAAAACAAAAGGAGTTCTTTTACTAAACATGAAGATAAAGACAAGAAGAACCAACACCAGTCAACATTTATCGAATTGTATTTATGTCCCGATTATGCAGATATCAAACGATTCATTAACGATATTATTTGATGTGAAGCACGATCGTCTTAGTTGATAAAACTATACAAGTGAGCATTGCTCAAAAAGTCATCCAATCCGACACAATTAAGCAAGTTCACATCATCGCTCAAACCTTACGATTTCTCGCACAAATCAAATCCGACCAACTTATTCAAGCCAACCAACCAACACAATGCCTCCGCTTGGAGTGGTGCATTACAAGATTAGGACCCAACACACTTGCTACGTGTGAGACGAGTTGTATGCATATGCAACGTGTCAAAACGAGATCACGATAAAAAAATTAAAAATAATAAATGCAACGAGAACTCAACTGAATCTCGATCGAATTGAATTCCAACAAGCACAATAGCCTCGTACTAACGAGGACTATTTACAACAACACACTTAATACGAAAACATCGAGATAAATATGTCAAAAATGAAAATACGACATGAAAATCCAACGAGAAAATAAACACAACATCCCACGAGTGCAAAGTGTACTTGTCCACAGACGGATGATTCGACATCCCATGTCGTTCACCCATGCTAAAGTGGAGGGGGATAAGAGTAGGTGAGAGTGAGGGAGAAAGAATGGGAGAGAAAATATAAAGAGAGAGAGAGAGAGAGAGAGAGAGAGAGAGAGCAATAACATATGAATGAATGTTTAAGGGTTATATATAACCCATGCAAATCGAGTTGGCTGTTGGATCAAGATCCAATGGTCTCGATCAACAAACACATTGCTACTACCGCTACTGCTTGTTTCTTGCTGAGAGGTATACTGGAAGCAATCCATGTCAGGCTAGTTTAGGAATTTAAATCTCTTTTTAGCATGTCTTTCTAAATGTGAGTCCTAGGTAGGGTTCTTGGCATTATCAAGGGTCTCTATATGTCTTGAATGGTCTGTAGGTTAGCTCGTTGACTCAGAAAACCATTAACTCATTATTAGTTGCATAAGTCTTTAATCATTTGAAAACGATAATTATCTACAAAAAACGAAAATAATCCAACAAAACCAATGAATTTATGAAATCCATTAACATAGAAATCTAGCAACATCGACACGATACAGTATCAATGATCAAGAACTCACCACACGAGATACCCAAAACCCTCGTGATAGAAAATCACACAAATCAAGAAAATTTTATATCCGAGTTGAATACCACAATACGAGAAAATCAATTAATTACAAAATATACATGTGCATTAGTATAGAAATACCGATTCTGGAAAATGAGTATCTCAATATTGGCTCGGATACATGAATATGTATACTCATCCATATCAAGTCACACTAACTCATGCATGTCATAACAAGCTCGAACACATGTAGTCATCGGTTATCACGTCTCAATCCTAAGCTACGTAGGACCCTTGAGTGACTAGGCCAGCTAATAGGTTCAGTTAGATCTTTTTTCTTATTCTTCGTAATTTCCAATTGAAATTTGGATCCAATCTAAGATAAATCTTCTGCGATGCGGGTCATTTTGCAGTCAATCCAGTTTCGTGAATATGACCCATGGTCTTTGTTATGAAAAGGAGCACGTATATGAGCCTTGACCTTGGCAATACCAGTATGATCATCTCCAGTAATGACAATGTCTTCGAAGGACATTCCAATCTAATTAACCTGTCGAAGTGTACTCCTTTGTCTAGTATGAACTACATTCCATAGTCTACAATAATAAATAACATGTAGACAACTAGATCTCATCCACATAAACAACAATGATGAAACTAAACAACAAACTGAATATAATGTTGAAAAGTAAAACTACTTGATATCAAGTTCAACAAGAATAGACAGCACGGTGAAGACAAATCCACTGCAGGAAATAAATACTTAAAAGTAAGATAACTAAATACAAAATTGCATCTCCAAAACGAAGTTCTTCCCAAACTCACAATTGTACTGGGTAAAAGTATCATACTTGCCTACGAACAGACGATGCAACCGTAAGCGAGTCCTAGATGCGATGCACTTGCACATGTACACCACCAGGTCGGCTTGAAAGAATCCCCTCGACTCTCGGGACATGAGGATAAAGCCTTTGTTGCTGTAGTTGCTGTTGTTGCTTGCATGAAGGTGGAGGTGTTGGAAGGTCTGGGCTTCTCTGTCGGATCCAATATTTTCCTGCTACACTTATTAAGTAATTATTAAGGGATTGCTAACAGAAGAACTGATGAGCACTAGCAAGCAAAGATGCGTTCTGTGTAAAAAAATATGAATGACTAACATAACCATATTTAGTTACATTTCAGTTACAGAGCATATTCGGGGTCATATATGGACTGACCTGGGGCTTTGAGAAATACATGTGCTTGTTTTGATGAAATAACTGGATGATATGTGAGAGAACAAAGAATCAAGTCACAGTTGAGGCCAGAATCTCCTTGACTTCAACTAACTGGCGTATCTAGAAGCATAAGTAATAGTAAGATCTTTCAGAGTATTGATAAACACGAGATCAAAAGTTAAAAAACGTCAGGAGGATTTATAAGGATGTCTCCCCGTGAGAAATATTCTTACTGCCTGCTGATACGGGACAAATGTGGATGTGTCGTCTCTAGTTGGGTTTTTCAATTCATACAAAGGTTTTGTTTGATACATGTATTCCATCCAGCTATTATAACTTGTCCAGGTTATATATGCAATACAGTTACTTACCCCCAAATAAAATCAATAAAAGGAATAAACATTTGACTCTTAGATATGGACCACAGAATTGCAAAATGCAGACATGTTTTCTCCAAGTTAGCTGAGTGCCTGCCCTTCAGACTATGAGAAGTATAAAGATGGAGAGTGGTACTGATGAAATCCTTTAGTGTTGACATCTGAAACCAAACTTTTGATTGCTAAATTAGAGGATACTCAAATACTAGCAACAAATCCGTCTAGACTGTTTCTATTGTCATATAAAATCAATCTAAGAGAATATTTAAGATGAATGACTCTTTTTCTCAATAAAACAGATAATCTAAGAGTAGATTTTAATTCGAGTTAATATGAAATCGTAAACTGGTATAAGTTTTTACATATCTACTGATTAAGTATTCATTATATTTCTGTATTGCATATAAGTTTGACCGGTCGGGTTCTCAGAACATTGAAACTTTTTACCATCAGAGGCATATGTTAGTTGTTGGCTTCTTCTTAGGTAAGAGTTTTACAGTTACGGATTGTGAGAAGTGGATCCAAGTGCCGACCTTTCAGTAAAATCTGGCTCGGATTTTGCCCAGCAGGCTAACTCTGTGGATTTAAGTGCGTACTGCGTGCTCAGAAAATAATTGGCACTACATCTATCGTGAAAACTAATATACTGTATTGATGCATTCTAGATCTTTACAAGTTCACAGAGCTCCAACCGAAGTTCAGAAACCTCATCACATACAGATAGCATATTCATCGTCGTCATCATCGTTCAAGCCTTCTCTCATCAAAAATAGGGTTGGCTACGGACTAAGAAAGCTCCACAAAAAATTGACCAAGATTTATGGCCTGATTTCAACCTGATGTCAACCATTTATGTTGATGCCACATTCCAAGCCAAGGTGGATATGGACATGAAAGGCCCATGTCATAAAACCTAGATGGCCAGTTGGAGTTTGATTGATCTACCTTCTGGCTAATCAATTAAATCTCATGCAAACAAGGAGCAACCTCCAAGTTCCCCTAGACTGAAAAGAACCTAGACAAAGAGGAAAGATGGTACAATAAAAGGAAGATGTAAGATGGTATGATAGAGACGGCATCTGCTATGAGAAATAGCCACTAACAAAAGGGTCCATTGGACGGAATTTATGAGCCCTTCGTCTCAAGATTATACAAGGTGACCTACTAAAGTGGACCCAAAGACTAGGATCTGGTGATACTTTTAGTTGAGACTAGTTTGGCCATTAGGACAAGTCTCGTCGTTTAGCTGGATGATTGTGATGCTATTTGACAGCTACTAGAACTTCCCTATTTGGATTGTGAGTGACAGGAGATGTAGCCAGGATTAAGTCTAAATAACAAGGTATATGTGATCTATGAAGATGGATCGACAATCGGTATCATCTCTTTCCCATCATGTTGGGCACATATTGGCCATGACAGACAATCAAAAGTACATTGGGACACATTACACACCAATATCGATTCCATGTCAGTGTCACCATGCCCATGTTGTGACTCGTGACATGTTTATGGCCTTGCAACAAATAGGTTGGTTATGTGGAGGGAGAACAGAACATAGGAAGATCTTTTCAGGATGGTTGTGCTTGTCAAAAGAGTCGAACTCTTCTCTTGCTATCCTCTTCTTTCCTTGGGAATATCCTCCTTATCAACCCTCAATTTTTCACTCCACCTTCTCCCGACAATCCATCATCATTCCTTGGCTTGTAGTCGAGGTGGAATTCAGACCTTGAGATCATTCCTTGATATTCAGGGAAGTACCTTCATTTGAAAGCATTTTGAAACTACTTTGACTTTCTTTGTCATTTATTTC
This sequence comes from Iris macrosiphon, assembly GCA_036927795.1. Lineage (NCBI taxonomy): Eukaryota > Viridiplantae > Streptophyta > Magnoliopsida > Asparagales > Iridaceae > Iris > Iris macrosiphon. Next base: position 87,532,602 of record JAYESA010000010.1, read on the forward strand.
CAAGAAATTCTTAATAGAATTTTCTATTTGGGGTTCTTGACAGTTACTTGATATCTTGGAAGTTGTAATCTCGAACTTGATCTTCCATGATATCCGTTGCGGTAATTCTTTTCGAAGGCATTTTGTATAGACTTCAACTTCTTCACCATGTATTCCCAAATAAGTTTCTTATTAAGATCAATCTTAAGATTAAATTCAGATTCCTGCCTCTTTGTTTGGTCAGGAAGTTGTATTGTATAAAATCTCAGGAGTTATATGAATATGGATGGACCAGTGGGAACTAATTGCATTCCATAATACATTGAGATAAAAAAACCCAGCCAATTCAAATTTACAGCATAGTTACATAGTGTGTACAGTAAGTGGGAGCGAAAGCATTATGTGCTTAAGTGCTGCATGATCCTTTCTCGCAGTAATCATACACCCTACAAGTTGTAACTTCCATGGTGAAAGGCAATCTTTGAAAATCTAACCTATGAAATGCATTTTTGGCACATATAAACCATTAAATTTCATATGTATAGATGTGTCTTTCCAAATACTATCACATATTAAGTTTGTAAATGATATTCTTTACTGGTTATACAGTTACCTGAATGCTGAATGTGCCCGTTTATCCAGTTAGTATAGAAGTGTTGGTCTGCAGCAAGCTTCCATGATTATTGAAATATGGAGCAAAAGATCACCCATAATAAATTGAAATATGGAGCTAAAGATCACCCATAATAAATAGCAATCAAAGCAAACTTGATGACTCAATGACACACCAGTATCTGCAGGTGGAGACAAATTAAAGGGTAGGAAATCAGATAAGATATTCTTTAATGGGAAAAGTAAAAAGAAATTGGTTATACCTACTTAATTCGGTAGTTCGAAATTAAAACATGCCCTTCCTGAGGCAACAGACCATATCAAATAAATCCATAACATTTTCTTCTGAAGCTGGAATCACATATTTGTGCAACTGATTTAGGTGTTTGACCTGGCTTTTTTGCATCAATCTGTAAACATTCTTGGCGATTAGGCCTTTCTCAGACGCATGATCCCAGAGCATCTCCAACATGCCACTTTCATCAGAATAAGAGGCACAGAGACAGCTATATATCTTAGCAGTTATCACCAATCTCTTGTTAACCATGTCATTTAACATCTCGTAGGCCTGAACTGGTTTTCCGGAACTCAAGTAACCATAGACTAGATTGCTGTATAGAAGAGCATCACCTGATAATCCCTTTCCTTGCATATGAATGAATATTTTCTGTGCAGAATCAACCAAACCACGCTTGCATAATCTTCGGACCAGTGCCCTGTAAATAGATTGGTCTACAAAAAAACCTTTTTTCGTGAGCTCGTCGGGGATCCTTACTACTGCATCTTCATTATTCTGGTTGCAATAGCCGTCTACAAGCCAGGAGTAGGTACTACAGTCTGGAGAAAATCCTGTGTTTGATCAATAACAGAATCAAAGGATACTTAGAACCTCACCACGTAAAAGCATGCTGCAAATTATGAAAATGAGTCTGGATCCCCTTTATGAATTATCCACCAACACCCACATCAACTAAAACAATATGTAGTGGGAAGTTATTGCGGTAACAGCTACTAGCTTCCAGGTTGAAGATCTGTAAGATTATATTTAGTGTTCTAAAATTTATTATGCAGATTCGATGCGGCGGAGAGACATGTAGCGTCTAGGTAGCCTAGGAAATAAGAAAGAGAAACGAACCAGGTTAACGCTAGTAAAGTTTCACCACTCCTACTTATCATCTTACGATGAAAAGAAGGAATACACCTAGGAATGCCAGAGTGGTTAAGTGCAACCGAATAAGGTAAAGAAAAAGGAGATGAATTGTCTTTTCACTATTCCTATAATACCTCTGAAGGGTCGCCTAGGCGTGAAATTGAGTTTTTTTTTTTTTTTTGAAATTTAAACTTTGAAATCCATAATACAAATTTGAAATTTGAAATCCAAACATGTTCTAAATCCATAATAAAATTTGTATTTTTTTTTACAATTTCAAATTTAAAATTTGAAATCCATATTACAAATTTGAAATTTCAATATTCTTAATCTTAAAATCCAAACAACATATCCACAATACAACTAAGCATCAAAAGAAAACTCAAAAAAATTAAAAAAAAAACTCAAACTCCGTACAGTCGCACATGGTCTAACAGGCATGCCTAGGCGCCGAACAGGCCCGAACAGGTGCACAAACCCACCGAACATGGAGTTTTCGGTTCGGTCGGCGGCCGCCTAGTGCCTAAGCAGCCCCCTATGCCAATTTTTAGAACACTGATTATATGCGAGTAGAAAAAGTAATTGACGTTGTGCATAAATAGATAAAGTTGCATAGAATTAAAAATGCAACAACATTCCACCCAAAAACCTCATATTTCCAAATATATCTTGGAATCTATGTTACCCGGACTCTCCACTTTAGGAGAAGTACCCGTGTCCACCGGGTAGGACATGGGTGTGGGTATGGAATCCGTATCCGATTTTCCATAGTGACAATCGGATCATTTATGATGACTATCGAAAGACTGATAGTGAAGTAGATAGTTTATTTTAATATGATGGATTTGTAGTAAAGTTATGAAATCTTACAAATTTAATTATATGATGTCTTTTTATGAAATCATGCAAATTTAATTATAATCTTAACTATATGAAACAATACAAACTTTATTACAACTATGTCTTTTTATGAAATCATACAAATTTAATTAGAGAGTATGTCTTTTTATGAAATCGTGCAAATTTAATTACATGTCTTTTATGAAGCCATACAAATTTAATCACATGATGTGCCTTTTTATGAAACCATATTCAAATGTATTTATTTTAATAGTCATATCCCCGTACCGGTATTCAAAATTTGGATCATTTTTAGCCGAATCCGTGTGTCCTTCAATTATGAGTTTAAAGGATCCGACTCTTGGATATGTACCCGTACCCGACACCCGTACCTGAGTCCAGGTAACATAGCTTGGGATAGAGCATATAACATTACTAGTTAATCAAGCATACATTTCTAAATTGTTGATGCACTCAAGATTGATTGGCATATTCTTCAAGTGGTACCCCATGGAGTGACATCAGAAGAGTTGTTCAAGCTTATCTTTCACTTAGTACACATAGAGTAAGTACGGACTCATACTTAACAAGGCATTTCCACTTAATGACAACCATTAAAAATGTTGCAATCATAGGTTAAAGAGAAAGTTCAATGTTCTGGGAACATTGAGAAAATTCCCTGATAATAGTCAGATAAGACCATGGTTGGCAGTATCGGAATCAGAACTGGTATCAGACTGTTTTCTTAATTAGCAGTTTCAGGAGGGTTTTATTTGTTCTGAATAGGTCAGTTTTGGCAGTTCCGATATCGGTATCGGCCGATACTGCGAACCTTGGTGTTATCCGTTATAAGTTTGAGACTGATGTTAATGAGGTGGAATACTATTATAAGCTTCACATCGTGTCACTTTATATTCATACATGAGTAGTGAGCCATATATTGGGGAGTACAAGAACAGTTAAGTAATGTTTGTGTAAGAAGCAAAAGAAAACCACCACATTAGTCTTTTCCTTTCAATAATTTTGACTTAGGTTGTGTTTGGTATATGGATTGCAACACTGTCAGGAATTCTGTATTTCTAGCAGAATAAAATCCTTGGCCATAATTCATGGGAAATCTATATTACCATGTTTGGACAATAAATAATTTTCCCAAGAACATAGAAATGTTCAAGAATATGACGTTCTTAATTTATATAAAGTTATATTTAGTGCCATTGCCTTCAAAACCAAAGCCCATTCGTAGTCTAGTTGCTTAGGATACTCTCCTATTACCTAGGAGACCTAGGTCAAAATCCTATCAATAGCATAGTATTAATTATCGAGAATATTTTTAGATTGGTTAGTTAAATCAATGTGACCTGAACCCGCTAACCCACACCCAAGCTCGACCTGCTGAACTTAGCCAAACCCGGCACAACTTGGAGCCGACCCAACCTGGACCTGACTGGGACCCAATCCGGACTCAGCCGAGCTGAACCCAAACACAACTGACCTGGACCAGAACTGACTGACCCATACCCAACCAAAACTTGACCAACCCTGATCAAACTCGACTGAGCCAAATCTGACCCGAATGTGACTAACCCAAACCCTAACCTGACTTACCCTGACCAAACCTGAATAGACAATAATTCCATTCAGACAGAAAATAAAGATACC